>DWGR01001901.1:0-14826 GCA_018247715.1 Heliconius burneyi | reverse complement strand
GATATAAATTTCAGTAATCATATCTCTTATTAAATTACTTGCTTTTATTATTATTACAACCGATACGCTCGCGACTTCGCCTGCAAAATCACGACAAATGACGACTGCTGTACTAAAAACACGAGTTTTATACATATATGTATGTACTAGAGACACAAGCACGGCTTTTCTAGCTTAACCATGTTTTTTAAATATTATCCTACGTCTTTTTTAATACCTATAAGATGATACTCTGGTCAGTAGTTTTGGCGTGAAAGCGTAACAAACAAACTACCATTCAATAATAAGTTCTTTGATTTTCACGATTATTACACATATTAAATGAAACTATTTTAACCGGATTAATCGCGTATATTTTGTATAATTACATTATTAGACCGACGTTTCGAATACTTTGAAGTAGTCCGTGGTCACGGAGAGACTTACTTTCACATTTATAACATTAGTATGATTAAGACATGTCAAAAGGTGGATAAATGACATAAAAATTATTGGAGGGAATACCTGGTCAAGGAAAGCTAATAATAAATAGAGAGGATTGGAAAAAGCTGGAGGAGGCTATGTGTCAAATGACACGCTGTTCATTAAGCCTGAAGATCCTACATAATTACATAATACATAGTTAAATACTTACTTAGGTTGGTTAAGGCTTAATAAGATCAGCAATAAAGGCTATATAGACATGATTAAGTGTAGAATTAAAATACATTAACTATGACTTTTTTTACCTTCACGCTAGATTCCGCAAGCATAGCAGTAGGTTATGGGAACCTTGTATTGAGTATACGATACTCTGTTCTCTACTTTCTGCCAAAATTTAGAACATTGCGTATAGAGAAGGGAAATCCCCCAAGTGAAGATCGAATTCACAACCACTGCGTTTGTATTTACATGTAGGTACATATTGTACAATAAAGAATGATAAATTTCATATAATAAAAAGATAATGAGCATTTTTCAACGACATAAAAAAATTCATTCATGATCTAATTATAACGATCAAACTATAATATAAGAAACGCAATGAAATTCCACCTTAGAAAAAAAATATTCAGCATGATAGACATTTTTATTGACATATAAATAGATTTGGAAAATCTGATGAATAATTAGAATAGTTTAGCTAAACTATAACAAATTATTATAATTAGCGCTTTAGTTAAAAATGTTCAATGTATCAGACATGTTCCATGGATGTGAGGAAATTAAAAATTTGGAATAAGTGATAATTTATTAAGAAAAGAAAAATTTAAGAAAAAATGGTGTGCAATTTTATTTTTCTTTACATCTATACATTATCTCAAAATAAATGGTATTTTTTAAGTGCATATTCTGCAGTGTCAATTCGTATTTTAATATTTTTACTATAATAGTCTAGTATAGTACCTATATAATATTTAAAACCCCAACAAACAATTAAAAAACATATGCTTCTAGTTTTCCGGTCTAACCTCCACGACAGCTGTACTGATTTCATGAGACATTCACTTAAAAATAGGATAACGGAGCAACATACAGGTTTTAGATGAAGGATTGAGCTCTATGCGGGAAAACAGCGCTTGTCGTGCCGTTAACCGTGTATCTGCCGCCTACCTATACATAATATGTTAATTTATATTATGAATTAACTAAACATTTTTCCTTCCTCACAGGCAGCCATGTAATGCTAGTATTTATTTAGGGACAGAGTACCCTCTTCCCTCCCCCCGGTGTCGCTGTAAAAGCCGATAGGGCTAACGGCAACAAACTTATGATCGAAAGAAAAAACAAACGTATTTCTAAAACAAGACAATATTTGCGAAATCAACCAATTTTCCATAAATATATTTAAATAATATTAAATAAATATTAGTATAGATCAAACAGGCGAAGCCGCGTATAGGTCACTAGTAGTAAATAAGACTGTACAGTAGATAATACAAAAAAATTGTACATTAATAATTCACATCGTGTAGCCTTGAAAATATTAACAAAGATAAGGTGAAAATTATAATCTTATAATCTGCTTAATGCAGCATACAGAACGGTTATATTAGTAAGAATTAATTTAGATAAATGTATATATGCAGTTATGTAAGAACTATTCATTTAAACTATTTGGACCCCAAATCTATCGTCTGAATCGCGAATAAATTAGTAGTGGGTTTGATTCTCACTGAGGGTTACAATCATTTTTGAAATATTTAAAATCTGGCAAATTGGGCAGAAAGTGATAAACGGAATATCTTAACTAGATTCTACCCAGTTATGCGGTAAAATGGCCTACTCGCGGCAATGTGTCCAGGTCTATATGACATGGGTACCTTCAAAGAGTGCGTCTATCTGTCCGGCAACGGAGAGGACAGGAGATACAGGTGTATCTCCTCTGGTATTGCACGGGGTCGTGGACGGCGGTGATCACTTACCATGACCCGAACGCTCGTTTGCCTTGTCCTTTTTCCATAAAAAAAAATCATGAAGCTTCATCACATGGGCTAGCACATAATATTCTTATAATCAAAAACATAAATAAATAAAATAGCTTTAAAGCAACGAAAACAAAAGCAAATGAAAGTCATTATTTTAATTCACTACCTTCAGATACTGTTTTCAAAAGGTTAATAAGACATGACACCGTTTGAACTCAGCGGCACTCGACTCGCCACTTTATTATCATACCTAGACGCTTTATGCCAATGTCAATCATAAGTTTTATACGTGACTTTAAGAAAGTACGGCCTGATCTGTATAAATTTGAATATTTCTTAACTTTTTTAAAGTTATCTTTCACTAAGGAAGGAGAAATGCTTTTTAAAAGACATATAAAACTTTGAACGTAGCATGATTTGAGTCCATGCTTCTATAGTCCAAGCGCTCTGACCGATTTGTTATTCGTTCTCATCAAGCTTCGTCGAATTTCTTATATGCTTGTAACAACTCAAATTGCGTTCAAATCAAGGTACGTAATTTTTTTCTGTTTTCTAACAAGTATCTGAATAATTTGCTTTAAATAAGAAAAAATATCCAAAATTTATTCTTCCATTTTCCAGCCAAATTCATCAGATAAAAGAAATGCACACAGCCGAGGATTTAGAGTGAATACTAGGGAGTGTTGAGACACTTCATTTCCAACTTTACTGTGGCAAAACTCAACGCCGGGCTTTTGCCTACCTGAGCAAAATAGTTAAAATATTAATAAATAATAATTCATTCTCTCGAGTGAGGGAATCGAACCTGCAACCGTTGTCGTTATAGTCGCTCTTAACCCTGCTCCACATACATATCAGATACTTTACCTTATTTCAAAACATAATTCACAATAATTAAATTTAATAATAAACTAATTTCATTTTATGAAAAATTAAACTAGTTAATATTTCGAACTTTTCGATTTTTGTACAAAACGAAGTCGCTAGTATAATACATTAAAATATAAAAAAAGTATAAGATAATAATTGATAAAAAGTAATAAAAAATAATAAATTACTATAATTTATTTGGAAAGCATTATATAACAGAGACAATACAAGGACAAGCGGGACATACTGCAATGACATGCTCTACTTTACATTCTGTATCTACTTAATTATATCGTTATCTTCGTAATTATTATATTGATAATCCTTAGTTAATAATTTTCAACAATTATTTTTTGTCAGCTTTACATATTTTCCTGTACCTATCAGTCTAGTCTATAATTGTACGAGTAAGTAAGTCTCGTAAGTAAATGTAAATATTCTTTAAATTCAATTTCCTTTCTATTTTTTTAATTTATTTGTCACAAGTAGATATTTTACAAGAAAATCTTTTCTTAAATTATAATAGAGTATTCGAAAAGTAATTTTACTTAATAGAGGATGTAATTGTATTTTTGAAACCATCTTCCTATAATTACTTAATGTTTAAGACCTGATATAGCCAGCCTTGTGTTTTTAAGAGTTCAATTCGATCGACACAGTGGTTTTCGGATTGGTATTGATACCCTTAGATATGGAGAACACAATAAGCAACATTCTGTCATGTTTTACTTCTTACCATAGAGAAGTTAAAGATGCTGTTCAAACCAAAAGGAACTGCTAGAATTGGCTTGCAAAATTTAATCTGGCAATGTTATATAAAAAACGGTGCTTTATTTGTAAAATAAATCTAAAGATACCTAAATCCTTTTCTCTTAGGCATAATATCATTCGATTGAGTAAATTTTGGTTTCATAATTTTAAAAAATATATAATATTGCTAAAAGAAGCCACTAATTGTCTTAACATATTTTTTAGTTTCCCGCTATATCCCGCACCAAGCATAGCAGGCAGAGGGACCTTAGGAACGTAGTGTTAAGCACTTTCCGCCAATCTCTTGATATATTGTATGTTGACTTCACTTAACTGCGTTAGCAGAGTGAAGAAAATGAAAATTTTAAATGTTTTGTTTCCTAGAGAATCTAATCCAGAACTTGTTGCGTTTAGAGTGCACACACCACACTTACACACCTGTGCCACAACTGGCCTCACTGGCACTTCACATTCACTTTTAGTTGTTTCATCCTTTTTACAAGTATATTTTAAAAGTTAAAATGCATTACTACACCTATTGTAATAAAATTTATTTCGTAGCAATACCCTCAGTAACTCTTGCATCTAGCTATTGTCATGTTTCTTTTGTAAAATGTAGTATTTTACATGTCAGGTAACCTTCAGACGGTACTTCTCTTTACACTTAAGTCGCTTGTCTAGAAAACGGTTCTCCACCAAACACTCCAACGTTTTTCAGATTATTCAAATGGAAACCTTAACTTCCTTCTTATGTCAAATCATAAAACGTACCCTTATGAATAAATAATAATAAACCCTGTCTTGTACGCCGTCAAATTTCGCTTCGTAATATAAAGCTGTTACGATTATACTTCTAAGCTATCGTTTAACGCTTTTCGTGTTATTTGAGAGAGAACAACATTCAAAATACAAGCCGTTAAATCTTCATACAGTTATTCAAAGCTTATGTACAGTGTAAATGTAGCGCAATCATGGCGTAGCGAAAATTAAGATCATGCTTCATCTAATCAGACAATAATACCAGTATATTTTTAATAAATAATTATTTTTTAACAATTTTTTTATAAGTGAAACATCCCATCTCAAAATAATTTATACTTTTTTCAATCCCTTCTAAAATAAGAAAAACAACATAAATAAATAGAAAAATAAAAAAACCAAGAAGCGGATTGGTGCACGTAATTCGATTATCGTACATTGTACCTCTTGTATAGTTCGTTAATCAGTGGAGGGCGGAGGGTTACGTTTCAACGCAGATTTAGTGAGGACCAAACAGAACGCTCTTATTTCCTATAATCAAATATTAGTACAATATATTTAATAATTTACTCTAAAGCAAACTAAGCTGGCGATAACTATTTTAATTAGACACAAAATAAACTTGTTTTGAAGTATAAAAATGTCATGAAGAACAACTGTCAATTCCATTACAGCAAAGCCACGTATAATTACGTCCATATTGCCAGCATTCCAGCGACGGTGGAGGCAGGCATGCCCAGGATGCGTTTCAGACAGGTGTTTGGTTACGATTGTGGTCACTGAGCGATGTTCCGCGCTAACCACACGCCATTTAATACTGTATATAGCATCCAGTGTACAAATAGGATATGGTGGAATAAAATTATGCCATATATCGATAATAATGTATCGAAAATCTTTATTACTGTAAAAGCTTTCGTGGTTTCGATTTGTATAATTGCGTAACTGGTCATATTAGTAGTGTGCTAAATGGAATACGATATTAAGATCCTCCATTCAATCTAGAATCTCACATACGATAAATTTTGAGAACTTTTATATTGTCTAGGCGCAAGCTGTAAAATGTAGATTTATTTAGCTTCTCGCTTTATACCCCACGTGCCATGGTAGGCAGATTATTATGGGCACTCCGTTCCCCACTTTTTGTCAAATTCTGGAGGCATTACGTGATGGAACTCAAAACCGCGCTTTGCCCCGACTAACCTCTAAAATGTAGATAATATTAAGTATTCAAATATAATAACTAGGGGCGCGAACCGGTCCTCAATTTCGACTCGCTGCGCTCGCACAATCTCAGTAGTGTTCACACGTTGAGCGAAGCGAGCATCAATTGTTTTCTAAACTCAATTATAGTTACATTAATCACCTGAATCTAGCACCTAGCGTCACCCCGAGGAGACCACGTGGAGGTGGCCTGCTTACAGGAATGTCCATTGAATATTTAGAATTTTTTGTCACCTAAAACCATATACGTGGTCATATCTAAATGTTTGCAAATTTTTCATCTCAATCGGTCAAACCGTTTGGGAGCCTATTGGTGACAAAGAGTGTAAAAAGTCTCCAGTAGAGCGCTCTGCTCGCTTCGCTCAAAAAACAATAATTATAATCCACATAAAGGTGGATACCCGGAACATACAATTTTCAGGGTATTAACATAAATGTTGTTAAGATTGGCTACCGATATCTTTATCTGTATACAGAACAGATTAATATATAATCTAATTCTTTTTAAATCGTTTAAAGAATCTTAAGATTATCAAAAAGAATATAATTAAAAAGCATTTGATTGTAAACCAAGGATCAATGAGACTGATAGTCCAACGGTGAAGTACGAGTAACATAAAAATGTCCATTTTTTTTAAATATGTGTTATACTCTTAGATGTATTTTTTTTCGGACATGAAATTATTGCTGTTAGCCCTATTTACAGCGACACCGGTTGGGTAGGGTACTCTGTCCCTGAGAAATGCAAGCACTAAGTGGCTGCCTGTGAGGAAGTCGACGACTGTAAGGGTGCCTACTGCGGGACTCGAACCTCGGCTTGCGTCCGTCGAGCGGACTCATAGTTGTACAATTATCCTTTTTAGAGGTATTTTTGAAAATGAAATGGGACAACAAAACTATTTGTTTATATTAGACCTATGATATTTTATTATAAAGACAGATTAATCCAGATCAAGCACATGAGGCAAAACAGTATTCTAATAGTTACATTTTGTAAACTACCATTTGCCGGAGAGCACGTCTAAATGTCATTAGGCAATTCGCACAAACACTTCCTGTTGATTCTCAACTATTATTTTACCTAAAGCGATTTAACAAATTCAGAAGAATCTTTAAATTAAAAATATAAAAAACATACAAGTGAAATTCGAAGACATTGTTTGACATTCGAGTATATGTGATAGCGATTTATTGTAAATTCGATGATTATGGGTTCGATTCCCATTTAAGAGAATGAGTATTTCCCTAATTACCATAAGCGATGAAAATTTGATGTTATGTACAACTAATCAACTAACATAAATTCCAGAACATATTGTTAGAAGCTATGACACAAGATTCTATCAGTCCACCATACTATTCAAGAAAAAGCTAAAATATTTATACATATACTTATAAGAGCAGCTTCACGCAGTATTCCGCACACAGCAGGGTAGGCAGAGGGAACCTTGTACTAAGACATTCTGTTCCCTACTTTCCGCTAAATTCTGGAGGCATTGTGTATTAAGTGAGTACTCAACGCCGAAATATAAATTAAAAAATATATCTCTAGTGGGGTTTGAACCCACAATCAGCCGCGTTTACAGTCACACCCACACAGTTGTACTGCTGCGCCGCGACTTATACATATAATACTTTATATTTATTTAAATATTTAAATATATTAAAAGCAAGCATTGCTTAAATTTTGTGTGACGAGCACCAAAAAATAGAATTTTATGGAATTAAGGTAGATATGAATACTATAGCAGTCGAGTAGCGAGAAAACAAAACAAAATTATTGTACCCCACACATAACATTAAAAGCTCCTTACATTCTCTACATTTTGAGTGCGGTATTAAAAAGCATTTGGAAATGTTTGCTAATTCTCGGCAGAAAAGAACAATCGCGGCGCGTGAGTGCTATATGTGTACGTTAATGTTGTTGCTTAGTCTAAGTTATGAAAGACTTTTCTCTTTATTAAATGTTATTTAAGGCCAATCGTGGCACAGGGGCACAAACGTGTGACTGTAAATGCCACAGACTGCGGGTTCGATTCCGATTAGTTACTAGTGGGAGCAAAGGTAAAGAGCCTATCAACAGACGATATTTTCAGAATTCGCCGCGAAAGTTGGAACGGAAATATATTAATGAGAGTGGAGTATATTACGCTAGGTTCTCAGATTCCCTCTGCTTACCCTGCTATGTGCGTGAAGCATAAAAAAATATGTTCTTCTTAAAGGCCGTCTTGGTGTAGTTGGACAACATTTGAAATCAACATCTGTCAATGTGATGATTAGACATTCAAGACCTACTGGTGGAATATTAATAAGTGTGTAAATATTTTTTAGTATGTAGTACTTATTAATATAAACTCTATCACTTATCTTATCTTTTATAAGTATTTGTCAAAGTTTATTATAAAAAATATAAATGTTTATTTTATTTGTTAAGGACAACTGTCATACACTTAATCGGATATCACAAGTATACATAACTATTATTAAATAATACTCTGTCTTATTTAAAAAAAAAGATAAGACTTAACTAAAACTATATATAATAAAATAAAAAAAGACAATGTATAAGAAATAACATACAGAAATAGGACTGAGAAAGGATGATCTTAGTCCCAAAAGGGAGAATAGAGCTCCTGCTAACAAGAGTTACTGCATTCCTATGCAATAACTGTTGTTTTGAACATTTCAAGGCTATTTGAATATCCATACTAACCTCAGGATGATTATATTAAGTTTCTCAACCAGAAAAGAAAATAAAGTGTAAAAAAATATACAACATTTTAAAACTAATATTCTTGTGTATTTTGAATTTTGTTAGTAACATCTCTATTATAAAAGGCTTTATTTAAATAAATTTGAACTATTTACCACAATTATATAAAAAAAATACTTTAAGGAGTTTTTTTATAGATTTTTCATTAGTTAAAAGTAATATTACTTCAAACAGATGTTTTTCCAAAACTGTACAATAATATTTAAATCGTATAACTTAACCCAAAGTATGACACAGAAAAGATTAGGGAGAAGAGACTAGCAGGTACGTATACAAACATGAGCCAGGCTTTCCACTACAGCTCTGGCCATTATTAACTTCCTCTACACACCTGCATTTAAAGACGACTTTGTTTTATTTTATTCCTTTTCCCGTGTATTGCAGCGTTTGAACACAAACGGGATGTTGCGCAGCGAATTTTCCTCTAAGAGTACAATGAATTCGATGGTAGGTACTAGGTACGTATAATAAAAGTTTATTTTTATTTTCTCGAATGAAAATAGTTTAAAAAAAAATAATTAATTGTAATTAATCTAGTGTTGACAAATTCCATTTCCCAATCTTTCTCCACTTCAGTGACCTTTGTGGGGCGACAGAACCTCAATCTCGCAAGACTATTATAGAATGTAATATGTGTATGTTTCTCCTAAACTAAAGGTAACCTAATGTTAAGACATTCCGTCTTCCATTTTACGCCGAATTCTGGAAGTATTACGTGTTGAGTGACGGAACTCAACGCCGCGCTCTGCAGAGGGAGGAAATTTAATATAAAATTAAATAAGTATATCATTTCCACAAGTCGGACTCGAATCTACAACCTATTGAGTTTAGAGTCTCACACTTTTGTACTCCTGTGCCACGACTGCCCTATAAAATATATATTGCATGTATTAAATATAATAATTTAAACAATTATTAATACAAATCAAGTCTGTGTTTTCTTGAAAAACACAAAAATTATACTAAATCGTATTTGTATCCCCCCCCACCATAGTAATATTGAGATAAGAACCTACAAATCTAAGGTTTGTCCAGAGTCCGTCCGTTTGGCGTTACGTTTAATGCTTCAATCCCCTGTCACTTCCGATGCGCAGATTGGTCATGGCTATCCGTATAGTAAACATCGCGATGACGCTGTCCACGCTTCATCAGATATACTGTTGTAGAGAAAGGAAATGACGTGGCATTCAGTTGACGTCATGAGGGTATCATATTCATCCGACATAATGTAATAAAGCTACTTAATTTTGGAGATTCAAAAGTTAAAACAAAGTACATATATATTCTATACATCTTATGTAAAAGTATATATTACTTTAAAATATTTCTGTATATTTATCGAATTCATGGGCCCAGCTTTAGAATTTTAGAGATTTATGTCGAAGCAGTATAAATTATTTTTTACTATTTCGCCATACATACCACTTGTAAAGTTATAGTTAACTATATTTTTGAAAGACAACAATTTTAGAGACCAGTCTGTAAATGTGACGGGCAGAGAGTTCGATCCCATTCGAGTAAAAGAAATATTTAATAGTTACATTTCCTCCGAGTTGAGTTCGGCAATCCAACACCCAGAATTCGACGGGAAGTGGGTAACGAAAGTGTCTTAACACTAGGTTCCCAAGCATTCTGCCTACACTCATTCTGCACTCCGTTCCCATTAAAACATTTCCATTTCCCACTATTCGCCGAACTCTGGATTCTCTCTTTATATGATTTATATTTAAAAAATATATTTAATAATAAAATACTATTGATATTACAATATACAGCAGATTAAAATAGGTATTATGCCCAGGAGTATATAGTCTAACTAAACGACCACGTGAACTAAGTTAGCTCCTCCAGGCGACGTGGAACGCCAAAACAATTTATCATCATTCATTAGTTACCCTCCGATATATCAGCGCGTGTCTCCTGTGGTCGGATTTACAAAGGGTTAACTTCAAGGGAAACAGATATTGTGAAATTTCAAAGCTAAGCTGCTGTGTAGACAATTCTAATAATACTAGAGTAGCTAGCTTAGGATGTACTTAAAAAAATCTGCCTTAAGATTTCGGCAGAAGGTGGAGAACGGTAATGTTAATGGGAATCGGAGTATTTTAATACTAGGACCCTTGGTTCCCCCTGCCTACCCTGCTATGTGCGGGATACAAATAAAAGTAAATAGTATTAGTAGTAGTTTATAGTAACATTTAAAAAAAACAATTACTTACTTGCCATATGCAGGTTTACCAGCAAGAAATGAAATGAAAATTTCTAGTGCATTTTATACGTAATTATGAGTTCATAAATAATTTATTTGTCGCGTGGCAGTTGTTCTACAGATCACGCTATATAGCTAGCCTTAAGTTTAACTTGGCTAATGGTTTTGGCTTCGAATCATTATAGATCAGCCAAGGAGCGCAACTCCCTGGGGCATGGGGGCTGTCGAAGAATAATTGTTGTCTGATATTTGTTAACTGAAAATGAGAGCTTCAATTTCTATTGTTCCCTTTTACTTGGAAAGCTATCACAATTTTATGTCAAATGTCAGTCAAGTGACGTACACGTTTATAAATTACAAGTCCAAAGCCCGATGGGAATTTTTGAAAACTAAGGAAGTAACTTTCAAATAAAAGTATATTACTGTGCGTGCTTGCGAAAAAATGTGGTAATTCGAAATGTGCCATCGCGATAAATTCATATATCGCAATGGCAAAATATATATATATCGTGACAGTTATAAGAAAAATTTATATTTGTTTCATAACTGTCACGACTTGGTCTAATGCCGGTTTTCGGCTTATCGTTGATTTCTGTCATAGTATTTGAAAATGGAGTATATGGCCCCTAGTTTACTTATCTATGAGTATCAAACCAGAAAGACAAGCAACATGCTATACAAATAAAAGTACGAAACTTAATAAAATATTAAAAAAAGGAATTCAAATGATCTACACGAGTGTACCAACATTACCTGCGAGTATTCCATACCTTGTATATATAATGTGAAGCAAATTGTTTACGACAACCCAGTTTCCTATGGCAACTATTTAATTTAGTTGTCGTCGCAACTAAGTTGTCGAGACAAGTAGAAGCACTCACGGACGACCAGCTACATAGTTCTCTTCCAGAACTGATTTACCTATATTATAACTAAATTAATTATTAACTGTACGTTTGTTTGTGGAATGTAAATGAGTATTTTGCTTAGTGGACATTTTTGTTACAGATGTAGACAGATTATATTTCTATTTGAAATTTAATCAAAGGGAAATTTTTGTTTTTTAATATAGCTCCACGCTGTATCCCGCATACACCAGGGTAGGCAGAAGGAACCTAGTGTTAAGACACTCCGTTCCCCACTTTCTGCCGTATTCTGGAGGCATTGCGTGTTGAGTGGCAGAACTCGACGCCGCGCTTTGAATACTGAATAAATCACATACATACCCATATTGCAAAGTATTCGAAAGTTTGCATAGGGTTTTCAAAAATATACAATATTACATTTTTTTATGTAATATTAGTAGTTAATACAAAATATAGGATTAAAAGAAATATATGGAATTTTAATAAAATTCATATACGAAGATATAACAATAGTGGTAAAGTGGACGTCCGGTATTGATATAACTGTCGCGAGTGAAATCCGAATAAAAAATCCACGAACTAGACGCTTAGGCTGATTGTCCACATATAGTATAATTTATTATGAATATTAAAAAAATAGAAAAATTTTAAAGTGCGGTTAAAAATTTGTCAGCGTGTTCAAATTTATCTCCGAAAGACTTTTAAAATATAATTTATGAAAATAAATTGAAAATTTCAGTTTTCATAGCTGTATAATACAATAATTTAATGAAAAAGCAAACAAAATATTTAACAATCATTTAATCGCGAATATTAATGATAAAATCTGCGGTTGATCTTTAATATATGAAACAAGTAAAATGTCATACTTGTCTAGATTATAACAAAAATACACAAATAAAATGTGCCTCGCAGTATTCGATACTTATAGGTTATAGTCCCACATGTTGCTCACTGTATAAATGTTTTACGAGTATGTCTCGAATTAGTTAAATATAATTTGAGGTTGGGACCATATTATAACAGTTATATGAGACACTAGACGAAAGGGCAAAACTTTTATATTAGGATTATTATAAATAACATAAGTAAGTAAAATATTCACATTTCAATTTTTTAAATATATTGATTAACATTTAATTATGAGAAAAAAACATTCGTCCGTAGCATGCCTTACTAGGGGAGTAATCGCAGTAACAAGGGTGCTCTAATGTTATTTAGCACGATGACATTAATGTACACGGCTGGCATATATGTTGTATTTAATTTAAATCCCTAAACCACTTATCTGATAAATTGATTTCTTTTTTAATCCAACAAAATTTGGTTTTCCCAATGATATAAGTAACAAATATTTTTGTTTCAGTGCTGTTAAGACCCTATTACTCCTTTTTCTTATCGCATTTATAATTATGATAAGACCGAGTTATTAATCTATGAAATCGACAAAATTTTATGTAAATTAAAATAATAAGCTGACTTTATCAATAAGTCCTACTTAACATAGGCAAAAATTGATAAGGAAATATTTACGGAATAATACAGCACCCGCTAGCATTTAGTGTCAAAACCGTCAACGACAGACATATTGTGACTCAATTATCCCATGAGCCGTCACTCGTCAGTCACAAGCTGTGATCGATACAGTTATGTGTAAACTACGAGTAAGCCAGGGCTCGCAGCGCGATAATCTTTGCAACGACAACGCTAGCACGCACACGGTATCTCCCATCGTACCTCTATAACATTTTCATTTACTAAATTAAGCCAAGGTTCATCTTGTTGTCTATTTTAAACCTGTTTTTTTAATGTTAGTTTTTTAATGTTTTTTACAGCGTTCTCTTTAGGTCATATTGATTTGGCTATCCAGAAAAAATATATACATTAATGAGTTTCAGCTGATTGATAAATTTGAGGTTTTTGGAATATTTATTGAAGGATATATCCTTAAACAACAAATTATGATAATAAGTTATTTTTTCTTTTAACTGGACGCTGTATTCCTCCAGGAAAGGTAGGCAGAGGCAATCTTACAACACTCTGTTCCCATTTAGACACTTCCGTCCCCCGTTTTTTCGCCGAATTCTAGAGGCATTACTGATGAGGTGTTGGAATTCAACTCTGCGCTTTGGCTCGTCAAATAAATGAAATTAATAAATATTTCATTCCCTCGAGTGAGAATCGAACCTACAACTGTCGCATTTACATGCGCACTCTTGTGCCCCTTGCCTAATAATTGCCTTATTTAATCACACATTCCAGGATTTTGCTTTAAAATTTTAACAGATAATTAAGAAATTAAAAATATATATATTAATAAGTACTTATAATGTTAATGCAAGTTAAAGTATAATGTTTGAAAAAGATCTGCGTTGTGGCTTGATTGATTGAAAGCACTCAGATGTTTCGACTCGTGTCAAATATCTGGAATTATTATTCCGTATTTTATAATATAATATTTTATTTTACACAAGGTACCGTACTACAAGTACAAGTTTGTAAACTTGTTGTTGACAATAACAATGTAAACCAACACTATCTGTTCAAATTCCACAAGAAATATCTTCAATTAGTTATTTTTTCTTGTTTCAAGATACAGTATCTTCTTCATCTTTTTGTGTATATCATTTTTTTCTAAGTTAAGTAATATTATGACACTTCTATGTTTCTTATTGTTAGTATTTTTATATGTTCTCTATATTTACTGCTCGTTTTAAGATATTCTAGATCTTTGAAGTTTACGACATTGTACCATTTACATAAGGTACTTATTTTAATAATTATTAATATTATTAATACATGAGCAAAAATTTAAATAGTTATGAACTTATAATTTTAAATGTATTTAGAAAATTGTTATATTGAATTTATAAATTGTTATAAAATTTAAAGGGAAAATGCTTTTAGATGCACCTTACAATAGCTATAATGTAAGAGGCAAAAGAATTTAATCCCCTAATGGACATC
>DWGR01001900.1:0-14831 GCA_018247715.1 Heliconius burneyi | reverse complement strand
GTAGGAGAATATGGGTCTGACACACGTTTTATACAGGCGTACCTTGTTTCTGAGTGAGAGTTTGCTTTTAGCGCAAATTAATGGGTGCAGGCGGCTTAGAACAAACAACGCCTTGCGGCGGACGTTATGTGTTGCTTGAATGACAGTTTACTGTCAATGATGACGCCTAAGTATTTGGCCTAACCACTCAACACGCAATGCTTCTAGAAATCGGCAGAAAGTGGGGAACGGAGGGTCTTAACACTATCTTGCCCCTGTCTACTCTGCCGTTTGCGGGATAAAGCGTGAAGCGGATTTTTTAAAAAATATATTAAAGGTATGTATACTTGTCATACTGAAATCTAGATTTTATCTATTTTTCTCAAGTGAGCTATAGTCAAGTTAAATATCGATGCCAAGTTGGATCGAGTCCAAGACAGTATACCAGTACTTTTTACATAACATGTAAGTACTTGAAATGGTATAAAATGATACTGACATTCTATATACGATATATACGATAAGTGACAAATAAAGCGTCCTGAGTCTTGCACCTTGAGATTTAGTTCCTTAAAACTAAACAACTCAAAATCAAACCAATAGGTTATATCTATACCTTATCATTGCTGTGTATCCTGCACACAGCAGGGTAGGCATAGGTAACTCAAACGTCAAAACTCAATGTCGCGCATTGCCTCAACACCAGAGCGAAGAAATATAAATATAAATAAATATATAATCTCCTCGAGTGGGGATCAAACTCACAACCAGTCGGTTTTGCAGTCACACTCTGCGTCTGCCTTTGCGTCACAACTGGCGCAGGGGCGCAGGCACATTTCCTCTCCTCGACCTCAATATATCATTGCTTTGAGTTAGAAGTTTTTTTTTTACACTCCAAGGGCCGGTTGTCCTGGATATTTGGATACTAATTAAATGAGAAAAATGATTTTGGCAGATGGACAGTCAGAGACAGATCGATGTACATCTAAGTGATACTATACGGATTCAGCTTTTTCTTTTGAGGAACGGAAAGCTAAAAATGATTGAAAACAATTTGAAACATTAATTGTCTCTGCAAAATTTTTCTTTCATAAAAAAACCTAAAAAAATGAAACTTAATTACATACGTAATGTATATTATAAACTAGCTGTAAAAATATGGCCGTTTAAGGAAAACTAGCAGTGTGTCAAGGACATAGGCTTTAATAATTAAATGTAAACTTGTTTACTGCGAACTTTATACTGAGAATACGTTATCAGGACCTCAATATGTGAACCAAATATACAATTTGTTGCTATAGTTTAAGAAAATATCAGCTTTTGTGTTTATTTAAAAATCTTTTCTTATAGAATGGCTTGAGAAAATATAGGTAATTGGCTAGAACGTTAGGACGTATTAAAAGCAGTGAGAATTCAAATTCTGTTACGCTCAAATTTGTGTATGGAATTTAATATTTCTTTTTAATTGAAAGTAAATCATAATTTACAAAAATAGTAAAACTTTAGTTTTATTGTTAAAAATTCCAGGGGGCGCCCTTGCAGTCGTCGACGTCCTCACAGGTTAGTGTTTGCATTTCTTCAGGGACAGAGTACCCGCTTCTCCACCCAACCGGTGTCGCTGTAAAAGCCAATAGGGCTAACAGAATTAACCCCATTTTAAAAAAAAATTAAAAAATTCAGTACTTTCTTTTTTTCTTTTAGCTTAATGTTGTAACCCGCATAGCAGTGTAGGCAGAGGGAACCTGGAAACTTACGGGGTATGTCAAATATTCTTCGTCCAAATAAATTATTGTCAGTACTTTTGAATCGTCGAATGAATATACAAATAAGCTAGCACCGGCACCGGGCCGGAAGGCAGTTCTGCTGATAAGAACTGGTAAGAAACTGAATAAATTTTCGCAGTCAATGTTACAATTTTATTATTATCTACATAAACTGCCTGACAGACTATTTTGTAGTTATTCTTGAAAATTATAAAAAGCTTTAAATGTTAGTAATATTAAATTTACATGTTAAAATGTAATTATAGTTTGTAATACTAGTGTCTTAACACTAGGTTCCCTCTGCCTACCCTGCTGTGTGCGGGATGCAGCGTGAAGCTGATTTTTAAGACTATGTATAACTAAATGCGCGATTTGAATTTCTAGCTAAAATTGAATGTTTCAGCTTGGAGGTCGCTCCGACTGCATATTCTGCATTATGACCTCTGATTGACTGCCGTCGTGTAAAATGTACTAGTTCTACCTTTTACCTTACTAAACTTAATTTGTAATTAGATTAGTCTCTTATATATATGTATATGAATGTATGTATGTTCTTAGAAGTTAATGATATATATAAACGTTGGAATTTCAAATGTAATTAGCAGTGTTTTCCTTTTAATAATGTCAACTAACATATATAGCATCATAGCTATAAATATTATATTATTATTATAAAAAAGGATGCAGCATCTTCTTTCATCCATATATCATAATTTTTATAATAATCATATTTTTCTTGTGATATTGTGACAATAAATATTATTCTTCTATTTTCTATTCTATTTCTATAGGAATTGAGGCTTAAATACACGTTTCTACACCCTAAGCATATATGTTACAATATACATAATAACAAAAGTATCTATAAAGTTCTTAGACTCGGCCATATCCCAAGTGGATTGCATTGTATTCAGGTTCGAATCCCTCAAGAGTCGCCCCTGTGGTCAACGACATCCTCTTCCTCCAAGCATCCTCTCACTTATTAGGAGCAGAATACCCTCTTGTCTCCCCTTTACACTGTCCCAGTATAGGTCATAAGGGCCAGTAATATGACCAAGTGTTGATGTCCACAGATAGAAAAATATCTGAAAAATGTATGATACTTTTAGAGTATGTTAAAATTTTGTAGGAAAAACAATTATTTTATGTTTTTTTTATAAAGATGAAAAATGTTTTTATCGATATAGATTCATGCACATTTTCTAAGAATGAAAAAAATTATAATAAAAATTCATAGCATTGATTCTTTTTCTTTACTTAGGTTACATGTTTAATTTTTTACCTGCCGCGTGGCATTTTATCCACCATACTGGGGAAACGATTTTATTTAATGAAATCAATCCTTTGAATGGAAATAGGCATTTTATGCCATTCACATTCGAAATATCTCAACTAAACCAACATACCATTTTTTTCTATAAATCTTGATAATATGATCTTATAAATTATAAGATATACTAAATCTATATATATAAGAGTCTCAACTCAGAATGATGAAATATGGAACAATAAATTAGGGAATGTAGGTTACTAAAAGAGGATCTTCCTAAATCCCTACGAGAACGGTACGAAAGAGGATATTTTATTCTACATCTTAAAACAAAGTCGCGGCCCACGAATATTAAGTACCTTCTATAAAATATAAAGTACCTATTCGTTACATAGTTACATATTTAAATATTATTTCAATTCCCTTCAATACATTCGTTTAATTTTAACAAAAACAACTACAAATACCTTCAATCTGCATACATCGTCAACATCATTTGTCAATGAAGGATAACTTCTCAAGTGGTGATGCAATCTCTGTAACTGGATTTCATTCATGCAATTGCAAGGTTTCGAATTACTCAAATGTTCTTTTAAACTTTTAACTTTTTTCTTTCATCGTGTATAAGGACACCGTTATTTAGTTTCCGTCCCAATTAAAATATTCAAAATCTTCAAATTGAATGTTCGGTAAGACAATTTAAATTTAAATTTAGCTCTTTATGGCTTAGTGGTAATAGCGCTTGGACGATTTATTCGTTTTGTATTATGTAATATTTTTTTCCTCAAAATTTTAAAAACATCCTTCAAAATATTACTAAGCCTTATAATAAGTATGCAATGTTTCACTTTCACGCATAAACTACTGAACTTATTAAATAATATAGATTATACATCAAAATAATACATACATTGTCTACAATTTTTATGTAAAGATTTAGAAGAGATATAGGTAGATATATCTATATAATAAAACACTAAAAATACTTTGTCTGTACGTTTAGTATTTTTGATTGAAATGGATAGAGGGACACTTAAAAAAAATATTAAACCAAACAGATTTTTTTTTATTTCTTGTCTGTCAGTCTGTATGTATGTAAGAGGTTACACTTCTCTTCGAAAGTTCTGAACTGATTTACTTCAAAATTGCTTTGTTTTAACTCAATTCAACATCTAAAGTTTGTTTTATAAAAATCGGTTCATTAAAAAAAAGCGATGGGCATTTAAATGAACTCAAGGCATGAGTTTAAATCTGTATTTGTTTGTGATAAATTTGTATTTTTAAATGACTTTCAAAGCAAGGAGGAATCAAGGATCTTAATTAAATATTTTCGATTCGATTGGATTGTTCGATTCGATTTGGGTTCATTTTTTTGTAATATGCTATCATTACAGTTATTTTACAAACAATATTATAAATCTTTACCCAAATCAATAATTTAACATTTAAGACTGTCACTCAATTCTGCTTATTAAATGTATAATCATGTTGTTCTAGCGAGTGAAGCCGCTGGATGGCCGCTAGTGTAATAATAAGTTCAATCGGCTGATGCCGCTTTTGATGCGCTGGTGTTTCATATTTTTTATAGTTTCCTTTAAAAAATGTCAAACTAACAGAACATATGGTTACAAAATATTAAAGTTTAACACTCATGAAGACCTTAGGTACGCCCACCACTCGTGCCAGCTCGACAGTCGACTGCCAATCGCGGCTACAGCTATATTAGGTAATGGCGGCTTTTGTCTCCGAATTTAATCGAATAATCGACAACACACCAAATTGATACTTTAAAGGAAGGATGGAGTCAACACTCTTGTATTTTAAAAGTTTATGTATTACTTTTTTTTTACACTTTTTTCCCGCATACGGGAGAGATAGATGAAAGCCTGTGTTAAAACACTTGGTTCTTTACGCACCACTCAATTTCCGAAAAGTTAGTTGTTAAGTGATTTTTATTTAACTTCACACTGTATCCCGCACATAGCAGGGAAGGTAGAGGGAACCTGGAAACCTAGTGTTAAGAAACTTTTTGTACCCCAATTTTTGTCTAATTCTGGAGGCATCGTGTGACATGTGACGGAACTTAACTCGGTGGAGTCGAGAACGACACATTACTTAAAATTTAACTTGACTCTCATTTCATATTCTTGTTCTTGATGAGATAGATATCATTATTTTTTGTAATAAATTATTACTATAATGATTCAACAAGTAATTATCAACAATTATCAGTTTTAAAATGTTTTCCTTGCTCTTTTACTCGTACTAAGAAGTCTAGTTTTAGTGACTTTTCTTGAGAATTAAAAATATATATTTTTAAATATGCTAAATTCCGTCGATATTAATGCTTCATTTCATGCATATAGACTAGTTGGTTTACGAATCATGCTATTGTTTTTTTTTAGAAGTATATTTACTTTATGATTATTCCGTATTTCTTTCAGTTATCTTTTGACAATATAGTCTCGCGATATTCGCGGCAATACGACTATGTTTCGGGACATTCTCATTCAAAATGGGACATCTGGTCACGTTGGTCATGAACGATTCAAAAGTGGCTTAAAATGGTTCGTGTAAAGTATACATTGCACGTTTCCAGCCTTTTAACTTAGCTGGACTTGCTGTCGTGTGTCTTGTTATTGGTATCAAATGACATACGTACTATCTAATTATTTTTTTTAAAGTATCACAAGGGAACTATCATAAGGGAAAGTCGTATTTACTAACGTCGTTTAGTGGTATCGTTATTTTTATCTCAGTTTCACGATGTCATCCGTTTACATCCCTACAGTAAGCAGGTGGCATACTGTAGGGAAGGCAAAGTGAACCTAGTGTTAATACTCTCCGTTCCTCACTTTACGCCTAATTTGTGAGACATTGCACTTTGAGTTCGTGGTACTCAATGCTGAACTTAGTCTTGTACAAATAGAAGAAATTTGTCTTGTACAAAAAAATAATAAATAATTCCCCCTATTGGGAATCGAGACCACATCCGCCCAGGGTACGGTCAAACGATGTGCCACTAAACCACGACGGCGTCATGATATATATTTATATACAAAATATAATTTAACATACATGTAACTTCTAAATATTATTTTACATAACTAAAAAAATTTAACGCTTCGCGGACTTTTTGTGTGTGCGCTCTACAAAGCATGAAGGACATCATCTGCACACCCATCCACTTCCGACTGTAGTGAGCGTTGTTTAACCTTATTATTAACTAGCGATCTGCTCATGGCTTCGCTTGTTTGTACTTTATTATTATTTATTTACTAATCAGAATTACTTCTGCGTTCTAATAACATTATCATGTATAGGACTATCTATATCCATACATTGACATTGAGATTCGAAAAATTCAATATTTTCAAATATATTCAAATATATTCAAATATATTCAAATTATTTTGTAACAATGTTTTTGAATAATGTACTTTATAAGTGGAGAGTAGAGCTAAGCGTGCTCATGCGCACAAACAAACAGACAAAAAAGTTATAAATATTTCTTTGCGTTCTATTATACTAAATGATAGGTGTATTACGACATATTTTCCAGGAGGGTGTGGACTTTGGTTTGAAACAGATTTGTTCGTGTAAAAGTTTAATTTTTAATTTTCATATGCAAATATCCCCGCCCATCTATTTCTACGACCATGTCAATAAATACACCCAATGACAGCTTTTCTGTCATATATTCCATGTACAGACAGCGTATCAATATATAAAATATTTTTTTTAACCAAGAATTATTTATTCAGCGTGAGTATTATTTTGAAGATCTTATTGTTCTTCCTTTCAAAATAAAAAAAATAAACATATAAGAATTTAAACGTAGCATGTATAGAACCCGTGCCTCTTGAACACCGTCCAAGGGCTCTAATTACTAAGTCATACGTTCTTATCTACATACGTCGAAATGCTTATACATGCGCTACTTAATTATGTTGTTCTGTAAAAAAAGTTTCATCATATATGCTACTCAAAGATTATTACACTTTTTTTAAGGACAAATCGTAGAAAGAGGGTAAATCGTGTTCTTTTTTGGGAAATATGTGTTTTAAGATAAGTACCTTCGTATTTCATTTTTACCGCCCGACCGATATGCTTGTTGAATGGCACACTTTGTTATACCAAATTAGGAAAATATTAAAATACCTATAGATATTCTTTTTTATTCTGGATTAATTTAAGCCTAAAATCTTTCAATTATGGAACGACGATATTTTTTTTATTAAGTATAAATATATTTTGTGATCATATATAAAAAAAAATTAACCTGGACTGGCTAGCTAGCCAATAAGGACAAATATGGCCCAGGGATGTCAATGCGACAGTTGTGGGTTTGATTCTCAATCGAGCAAATGAAGTATTTAATATTATCTTCTCTTCGCTCTGGTAACGGGACAAAGCGCAGTGTGGCGTACCGCCACTCAACACACAATGGCTTAAGAATTGTTTGAATGGACCGAGTGTCTTAACACTAGGTTCTTAGGTTCCCTCTGCCTACCATGCTGCATGTGTGGGATACTGAGTGACGCTTAAAAAAAATATACAGGTTTTATTAGCACAGTGACAGAACAACTACTTCCTACGTCTGAACCGGAAGTACCTGTCACTAAGCTCAATGAAAGTGAATGATTAAACTCATACGATTATCTATATAGAGTTGTAGGAGTTTATAATTAATGCACATATTTTATATTACTAATATAGTTATATAAAATATTGGTCAAAAAACCCTTTTTAAAAACAAACTTTCTAGACTTTTTCATGGTGTATTGTTTTTTTTACAAATCAAGTCCTTTCATTTGATACCTATATTAGTTAAGTTTAACCGTTGAAATCTGTTCGTGTATAGGTTGTTTTTAATTTTTCAGGGTAATTTGCCCTTAGTAACATTTCTTGGGTGGGCACACGCTTATTTTTGTGGACACTGACCACCCAAGTTCCCCTATTCCTAAGTACAGACCGTCCAACTTTCGAGACATAGCGTGTTGAATGGCGGAACTAAGCGCCGCGCTTTTGCTTTGTCACCAGAGCTAGTAAATAAAAATATTAATTATTTCACTACCCCTAGAATTGAACCCACAACCCTTTCGCTTATAGTCAGACGCTTGTGTCTTTTCGCTACAACAGCTATGGGTGGAAAAGTATGCTTATACATATGTTACTACGTGATCGCTGAACAGGAAACAACATTCATTTAAAGTGTAATTGGTTCTCTACAATCAGCTCGATCTATTCCTTTTGTTAATTCATTTAACTCTGCAAATTCTTAGCAAGATTTGTTATGATTTAGGGTTGAAACTTATATTTTTTATGTATTTTTTTGTAATAAAAATACACTCGACGCCATGGTTTCGGATATGGCTCGCGTTTGACTCAAAATTATAATTGTTACTAGGTACTATTGACATTAGTTTTTTGGTCTAAAAACGTCATACTCAACGTGATGTCGCCACATATTCGCATTTGCGGTGGTGTCCGGATATTCTCTGCGAGCCTTGAAAATTCAGGTGAGATGTGAGATGTGGAGATGTCGCGCCGGTTCGTACCCATATCCGCAGCAGGTTCCCAAAGTGAAGAGCCTCTAGTCGATAGAATAATTAATGTAGGAAGGGAAGTGGGCAAATTGGATCCGTAATTTCGGAATAAGGATTGGCTCTAAATAGAGTATCTTGACAAATGAATAGTAAGTAAATGTATATTATAAAAGTAACGTTATTAAAACACACTGATGTAAGAAAATAACTTTAGCAGGAGAAGAGAAGAACACTAAGCCATTAAAATTGCATAAGCTGTTGCACTGTGGTGGGATACTCACTCGAGAGAATGAAATATTTAATATTTTAATATCCTCGCTTTGATAACGGGGCAAAATGCGGCGATAAGTTACGTCATTCAACACGCATTACCTCAAAAAGTATATATAATACATATTGGCTATAACCCAACGCACTAAGAAATCATAATAGAGAATAACAATAACAAAATAACCTTGCGAATTGTCTGAAGTGCGTGTCTTTATTAATGACTCCCACTGACCGACTGCTTCGTACCGAGGTGACATAATACTCGCACAATAACTTCCTGCTAGATTTGATCTATTAAATCTCACTCTGTAGGTCATACTAGCTGTGCGTAGTACTTTTTCAACATCTATATTATTATACCTGTATAATTAAAACTGATATACTCAGAGATCAACGTACAGCTAAACATTTAGCTAAAATATTTTTTCAGTACTAAAGTACTTTGTTATGTTGAAAATGCTAACTAATCTCTATATATAATAAAACAGTAAAAATATTTTGTCTATACATTTAATATGTTTGACTAAAATGGATAGAGGGACACTTAAAAAGAATATGACAAAAAGCAAAAACATTTTTTTTAATTTCTTACCTGTCTGTATTATCTATATATTTATTAAGTCTGCTCACGTTGCTTTGCACCACATTATGCCCTCACCTTTAGTTTTATTCTATCCCTGGATTGGTTGCCTGGAAGAGATCACTTTTAGTGATAAGGCCGCCTTTGTGAATTTTATGTCCTAATTATTAATGTAATTTATACTATTAAGTGTGCAATAAAGATTTTTTTTATCTATCTATCTATCTGTATGGTCACGCTCATCTTCGAGAGTATTGAATTGATTAACTTAAAACCTTCACCAATAGCTTTGTTTTGAATCAGCTTAACATTTAAAGTTTGTTTCATCAAAATCGGTTCCTTAAAAAAAGTTATCGTCGTTTGAATGAACTAAAAGCATTAGTTCGCCTGCGAATATTATATAGCAATCTATATCTATATATAGATCGCTATATTATATTCAATGGTTTAAGTTGATCAACACACTGATGAAAACGACGACTTGATCTTCAAATCGTTGAATTTTTGAATTCTTCGGTTTGGTCATTTGAAATAAATCTATATAAAAATGTCTAAAGACATCCTTTCTACGTGTACTTTGTCATAACTATATATTTACCAATTGTACGTTTATCTCATAATATATGTATCTTATTTAAAGCAGTAGTCCTAGGAAGAAATATGCAATCATGACAATTATTTTACAAAGAGTATTCTTACCCAAATCAATTAAGAATTTAATATTGAAGGCTCTTACTGAACGAGTAAATTAAATTATTATTGACATCAACACATATGACTGTCAGTCAATTCTGTTTATTAAATGAATAATCATGTAGTTCAAGCGGGCGAAGCCGCTGGCGGCCCGCTACTTATCAATATATTAACCTATTCTATAATTATCTGTCCTTACACACATAAATTATATATTTAATATCGAAACGAGTTTAGCAAAATCGACTCTTATTTCCAACAAGAATAAGTATTCTTGTAAAGTTACAATATAATTGTGTATGGATATTTTTAAATATCCATTACTCATTAATGCTTTGCTTAGAGTAAGTCACCGTCAATGCGGCGCCAGGCTCACTTTAATAGGTATATATTTCACTTTAATAGGTATTTATGTCAAGTTACAGTAATTAAATGCGTTTCAATGATAGTCATTTGTTAAAGTACTGAACACTAGGTTCCCGCTGCAAATTGCTAGAAGCGGGGTAGAGCGTGAAGTTAAGAATAAAAAGAAATAAGTAACGAAAGATTTTTTTTAACATGAGGTTAATGCTGTTAGCCGTATTGATTTTTATATCGACACGGGTTGGGTACAGAAGAGGATATTCTGTCCCTGAAGAAATGTGAGTACTGAGTGGCTGCCTGTGAGGAAGTTGATGACTGTAAGGGCGCTCGCTGCGTAAAGAAAGACGAAAAATTAGTACAGTATGTGTTGCCAAAAAGAAATTGTTTTGATTATACAAAAATTTATATGTTATGATATCAAAATGAAAACTATTGAGGAAATATTTCTTATATAATAATTATTTGTATAAATATTCTACTGATAATTAAAATTTAAATTACTAAGTATACATATAGTTGGAGTCTTTTAAACTACACCACGTTTTACAAGTAATATAAGCATTATACAAACTTAATTTTTGGCTGTCTTGGAGCTCCTGCTCCTGCTGGTCTGGTCTGGGGCACAAACAAGCGACTGTAAACGCAACGATTGTGAATTCGATTCTCGGGGGAATTAAATATTTTTCATATTGTTGCTCAACTTAATCTTAACACTTAACTTACTTAATCTTAAATTGAACGTCTTAATTTAGTCTTAACACTAGTTTCCCAGGTTTGCCTGGTAGGATCTGCCTACCCTGCAATTTGCAGGAGACATAGTAAAGACAAAATAAAATAGAATCTACAGTATCCACGTATACAACCTTACCACTGTACTATAATAGAGTCTCAAAATATCATACAAAAACATATTTCAAAAGAAATCAATTAACATTCATGAACACATTTATTTCTGATTACGTAATAATTTTTGTAATCGTAAATTGCCGAGTTTCTTGCGTTGACCAAGTGAGTGCAAGCTTCTATATAAGTCTGTACAGCTCCAGAGTATGTGGTGGAGAAATTACGATTCTTAAAAACGTTACAATATAAGGAAATCGATTAAATAATTTGGTTTTTTGCTACTTTTTTGCAGTATTTACAACATAGCTTTATAATTAAGATTTTTTGAGATATTCTTCGTAATAAAAATTACCCAATCAATTGTTTAAGGCCGCCATAGCGCAGCGAGACGGTGTACTAGTGTATTAGTAGACTTAGTAGAAGACTGTACACGCTTAGGTATTGAGTTCAATCCCCAGTTCCGTCATTCAAAGAATAGAGTGTCTTAACACCGGCTTACACAGATTAGCGGATGTTATGTGGTATACAGCGTGAAGCAATAACAATATCGCCACATATAATATGAACTTTGACAATTAACTTTAATTGAGAAGTAAAAGAAGTATGAGACAGACGTAAGTATGATCGTAAATTATAACTTTTTAATGAATGTCATCGCCGTACACTTAAAAATTTTCTCTTTAACAATCATTATATCGACGTCACAATAATAACGAAGGATTGTTCATACAGTGCTATAGCTCCTCTGGTATTGCACGCGGTCGTGGGCGGCGGTGATCACTTATCATCAGGTGATCCGTACGCTCGTTTGCCTTGTCTTTTTCCATAAAAAAAAGAAACTTAGAATTAACTTGCTAACTCTATATTACGAGTAAAATGATTAAAAATATAGATTTTTTGTCTGACTGGAGAGGTGACAATGGTCATAATTCAATTCCTTGCTCTCCTTCTGGTAAAAAGACAAAGCGCTGCATCAACTTACGCTGCTCCACACGCAATGTCTCGAAAATTGTGAGAACGAAGAGTCTTAGCACTAGGCTGCCTCTGCCTACCGTGCTATATGCAGAAGTATACCTATATAAAATATTTTTATTTATCATCTCGCGAAACTGCAATAAACATATGCAACCGACATTAAAGTGAATGTATTTCGGTTATATATTAAACGACGTTTATTCCCGCCCACACAATTTTTAAATCATGATTATTTTATTAATTTAATGTAATAAATTTTATTTTATAACAGTGTTTTAGGTAATTTTAAGTTGAGTACACATACAGTTATTACCTTTCAAAAATAACTGTTTTAGCGCAATTCGAATCTATTCACATTATTTTCCTATGTATATAGAGACTAGATGGTGACGCTATTTCACCATGTCACAAGTGATCAAGGCTTGTGGATTCGATTCCTAGTCGGGGAAGCGTGGCGTTGAGTTCCGCCACTCAATATGTAAAGCCTCGATGTTTCGGTGGAAAGCCGGAATCGGAGATTTATCAAAATCGGGTACTTTATCACTAGAAAGCTTAACTTTTATTTTTTATATAATTTTTTAACAGATTTTCTTTGTAAATGTATACACACTACGGTGTACAGTATATGCATCTCGCGACATCTCCATAACAGCGTGTCCTAGATACGAGAAGATTTCATGTCCTTACTTGGAGAACCAGCTATCGGTCCTTATGTAACGGTCGTTTAAATTTATGCTTAAATTTGTACCGGTTTCAGTTGAAGTTTTTAAGGGTTAAGCTGTATATTTTTTGGTAAAAACTTAATTTATTATTCATAGTAGTCTAAATATATAATTTTTTTCTATATAGAAGATGTAAATAGTAGTGTCAGGAGAATTTCATCATAGAGAAAGATTTAAAAAGATAAATTTGTAAATTTTGTAAAAAAACAAAACTAACGTTTGTTGCACAAAAATACTCTTAACCTTGCCACAGAGACAACGAGACGCCATATTGTCAAAAAGAAGAAATGAAAATCGATGCTTCTTTCGAAAAAGCTTTTTTTATAATTTTTCATTTTAAAGTGAGTAAATGTGAAAAACCACAACTGTTATATAAATTGTGCTACAACTACAAAAACTTTTAGCTATTTTATTATAGAATGAGTTCACTTTGAATATTGAATTCACTCAATTTTCAAATTAAATTATGGCAACACAATTGATTTTTTAGTAGAAATATAAATAAGTAGTGAAAATCAATTTCCTTGGAAAATTGGTTTTAAAATTGGCTTTGGATTTTCCAAAACTAAATTCCAATTTGGCAAACAGGTACAACTACTCGTGCAAACAGCGAAAAATTGAAACGTCCGCGTCGCAGTCCTGTCGCATTGCGGAAGTAGTCGCCACATGCAGGAAACGAGTTGCCTATCTATCGTCCTAGATATAAAAATGTATAATATATCCACTTTCTAGGTAGGGAGAGAGAACCTAGTGCAGTGGTTCCTAACCAGTGGTCCGCAGAAGCCTAAAAATGTTCTGCGAACAAATTTAATTTTAGTGGGCCCGCGTTAAAACTTGTGTTTGATTATGACAGTTTATATTTATTATACCTACATAGTGATCCCTGCTAGCAATATTGATATAAAAGTGGTCCCTGAACAAGAAAAGGTTGGGAACCCCTGACCTAGTGTTAAGGCACTCCGATTTCCGGAGGACTTCATCTTGTTAGGGCGAGAAAACCTACTGTACCCGAGAGGGGCTCGAACCCAGTACTTAGAATGTTTTAGACCATCCTTTGAATAGGCGGCAAAACGACTGGACAAATACTGGATTTAATACGTTTATTTATAAAAAGTATTTTTCATTATACTTACGTTTTCAAATTGTGTTTTTTTTATTTATGTTAACATAAGTACTTTCATATTTCTTTTATTAGAATTAGGCTTAAGCTTAGATTTAAAGTAAATCCAAATAAGAATGCTAGGGATATATATTTCGGAAGCCATATTGTTAGCCGCGTTATTGATTTCCCGAATACGCCCGTCGCGACTCACAAGGGTGACTCATACTACAGACTACAGGATGACTATACTGGTAGCGTTTGGAAGACTTTTTCATATTCGTTTTGTAGAAAACGTATAAAACCTTAGACTTAGTGGTAAGCTCAAAAAGCTTTGACGGCTTTCAAAAGATGCCGAGTCAAATCTCTCTACGTTACAATTTTACTATGTTTTCCAAAACTATGTTTCTTTGGTAACTGTGGGTAATAGGTACATTAAAAATGGTTAAGAAAAATCTTTTATATTTAATTGTATAAAATTTTATTGTTAATTTATTTAAGCTTTAAGTTTTATCCCGCGCATAAGAGGGCTAATTACAAAACTCTCCACTCTATCATTTCCGCCTGAAATTGGAACACCTTGCCTTCCAGAGTAAGCAAATGAAAATAATTTATTGTAACACAATAGCCTCGTAGCGTGGCATATAGGTAATTTTTACGGTTCCGCATACAAAGGATAAAATGGGTCTCTAATACAAAGACTGTCCGTTCGTCCGTCTAACTGT
>DWGR01001899.1:0-14832 GCA_018247715.1 Heliconius burneyi | reverse complement strand
ATATAGTAGTACCGGTACCAATATTTCATTATGACGGCCATACGAGTAGCTGTGATGGCGTTTCGCCGTCATCAGTACAACTAAGGCCCCGTTAGCAATATGCCTTTCCACATCTACCTCGTATCTTCTATCTCTATTGAATATACTTCCCAAATATACCACTTCATTTACTTTTTCTAATATATTAACCATTTACACTGATCTTACATTCCGTCCTTTCTTCATTTCTTTCAAACACCAAAATTTTATCTACTTTTAGAAAATATATATTTTAAATGGAATTGTAAATTCTAACGGAAAGTACCTTATAGGATTGATTACGCGGCAATTTTACAGAATTATCAGTTTTTTTTTCTTTGTTTCGAACGACTAGACTTGGTTTATTTGTTATCAATTTCAGCTTGAAACATCCATATTATAATCTTGACAGAAGGACCAACAGTTTTAGAGACAAACAGCGAAGCGGTCCTATAAGGGTAATTAAAAACAGTAATCTTTTATTTGTCTTTCTATTATTTCTTATATGGATGTGATATAAAATATACACTAATGATACATTAGCATTTACATAAGTACATGCATGGTTCCACCTGTGCAAAGTTGGAGTGTGTCACTTGTAACTGATAAAATAACCACAGGATATCTTTATCTTCTACTCCATTTTCAATAGCTGATAACATAAATATTAAAAAGATACCCAGTAAAAGATAATTGTAATCTAAAGGCCACCTATAGCTCCTTTGGTGACCACGGGGTCGTGAGCGACGGTGATCACTTACCATCAGGTGACCCGTACGCCCGTTTGCCTTGTCCTTTTCCATAAAAAAAGTAGGAAATAGACATTATGGGTATTTAAAAAGATAAATAAAAATACTGTTTTGTTTGCAATAGTTTTGTAACTCCCTTTATTTTTAAAATTGTTACTGTATGTATAACTATTTTAACATACTTAAGATATAGATATTCGCCGTCATGGACTTTTATTTAGAACTTTTTAAGATATACAGCTTTTCAACATAAACAGTCATTCACACAGTACACACACGAATGTTCTTAAGTTTAAGCACGCATGTTTTACAGCATTTTTTATCGTTACTCCACTCTAATAGATCGTATTGTGAAACCTAACGTTCGTTAAATTATAGCTTAATAATGTAACGAAAGTTACGTTCCCTTTTTTACATATTAGTTACCTAATAACTGCCAAAGTAAAGACGGATGCAAAGGTATGTATGCACACATAAACTTTCAGGCTTTATAAAATAACGAAGGTTTGGCTACAATCGGCTCTTAGGTGATCTCCTAACGTTTTTATTATAATGATATAAGTATAATTTTAATCTAGATAAAATCTGACTATTATATTCATATATGTATATATTTTTGTTGCTTTAAGCTGTAACCCTAGCAGGGTAATAAGAGAGAATGGTACGCCAAACGCTACTACTCAATTTCCTGCATATTTATTTTGCCATTGTCTCATCCGTCTATTCGCTCACTCATTCATTTTTTATTTTGACATCCTCGCTAGTACCTGCCGTTGTATGTATCCCAACATATTCTAAGAAGAGATCGCTTGTCCACAAAATTAATCTTTTATTTTTTTCTTATGTTATACCCACATTTCGCTGCAGTTCGACAGCATCGGTATCAACACTGCAATGTGTACGACAAAACGTGCAATTGTGATGACGTCTCGCCATCTCATCAATGCTGCTAAAGCACAGTTTACTTTGTTACCTATACCTTTCTTCTTTACTAAATATTTTTCCCAGAAGACCGCTTCGCAGGTTAGCGTGTACAAGCCCACAAATAAAGAAATGAATGAACAAAAATTGTAATAACCATTGTTTTGGGTTCCATAAATGCCTCCAATAGTATATTTTTTAAATCTTCCATGTACAGACAGCATCAGTTACAGTTTTAGTTAAAAATTTAATCGTGTCCGCAATTTCATTCAATAGATAGATTAGCATTACACCAAATTAGAAAATGATGCAGTTTGGCACAAAGCCCATTATTTTGGCTATTTAAATCGTAACAATCTATATTTTCAATGCTAGCACGAGAGAAAATAAATGATAACCGTAGAAACAGAATCGATAATCTACCAAACCTTGAGGAAATAGGAAAACAAATTAATATTATTTCTGAAAATTATATTTGTACATAAAAAAATTACTTAATATATTCACATGTAAATAAGCGTAAAATTTTAAGAGGGTAAAGTAATACACACGGATTAGTTAGTCATGGATTCACCTCCAGATCGATCAGATTTAGGCATATATGAGTATATTTAGGTGGATGTAACACATATTAGGTACGTACCAATTCCAATCTCCTAAAACATATCACAATTAAATGAAAACCGAAACGAGGTTTTAAGTATCACGAAAAAACTATTTATAACTACTATAAGTCTACTCGTTACAACATTTCAAAATAAAATTGAATAATTATAAAAAAAATTAACATTAAAATAAAAATACAAAAAACTAAATTACGAATGCGAAAAAGTTAATCTTATTTCTCTCTCTATAATTGAAAAATATATTAAACATGAGTAAAGTATAATTATTACAAGGAAGCCGTAGTACGACAAAAACGAATATTATATCATCCTTGGTATGTTCCAATGTACGCGTTGCAACTCGGACAGTAGTGATCGGCGTTCTTGCAGGAGTCCATACAATAAGGAATGCAAATGCAAGGCCAACATCTGAAATAGACGAAAAACAATTGTAGTACCTTAATTGTCAAAACGCAAGGTCGAGAGAGAGAGAAAGTTTCTCTTTTTTTCTCTTATTTTTTGACAAAATTGTAATTGTAAGTTGTCTTGCGGGAAGCTGCCATCAGCTCGAAAGGCAGTATTGCCAAAAACCAAAAAACAAACTTTTGGCCCTCTTTTACACGGTAAAGACATTTTACCTTTTATAATGTATCACTCAATCGCAATAACATGTAACATTCATAAAAAAACGTTCAACACGCATTGCCTATAGAATTCGGCGGAAAGTGGAGACACAATGTCTTAAAACTAGGTTCCCAAGGTCCCTCTACTATGTGCGAGATCCAGCATGGCGTAAAGCTTTATTTTCAACATGTCGCTAAATGTAGGTACATGTATAACAATTATAGTATCATTTTCATAGTAATTCTATACATGCGCAAATTAAAATTGATATAGGTACATCTGAATTAACCTTTATAGATACGGAAGTCGTCTCAATTACCATTTAACTAATTATGATTAATTGTAATGTTAACTAAAACTAGAGTAGGTGTAGCCAATACTTTTTTGATATTTTTTTAGCTTAACGCTCTATCTTTACGTATATCAGTGTGGGCAGAGGAAACTAAAGCTAAGATTGTCCCTATTTTCCGCCGAATGTTAGAGACATTGCCTGTGGAGTGGCGGAACTGAACGCTGCGCTTTGTCTTCTTATCAGAACCGTGCTTTGTCTTGTTACAAGAAAATGAAAAAATTAAATAATTACCTCCCCCGAGAGGTAGCAATCAAGTCCGCCATCGTAACGATGACAGTCAGAAACTGCTACCACCCATAATATTTAAATAGTATTTTTGTAGCTAGCCAACCACTTCGAGCTGAATAGTAAAATCAACTATAGTACATTGAAAATTGGCCAGCAAAAATTGGCAATATACATTTGGCCAACAAAACTAATATATCAACAAGCTTCAATAGAAGAGCGTCCAAGTTTTATCTGATGTTTTTAGATACTTCAGTTTCCCACTTGCCGCCGAATTCAAGAAGCGTTGAGTGGTGGAAACCCATGCCTAACTTTTGAGTTGTTACACAAATTAAATATTAAATTTTGTCGAGTGGGAGCTAAACCCACAACCAACCCGTTTATAGTCAAGCGTTTCTAACCCTGGGTCACGCCTGGCCTGTATGAGAGAACACAGGGTCATGACACTATAATTTACCAAACATTCTACGTAAAACGTAACAGAAAAAAAATACATCGTTAAAATAAACCTCGCACCTTTGGGTGATGTGTGACAAAAATAATAATTAAATAGCAATGTACCACCAAAACTAAATTACTAAAGTAAGGAAAATTATCGAAAATGACTAATATTACATTTATGTTATAAAATTACTTAAATAACTTACAAACAAACGAATAAAATGCAGGCTATTATGTGTGTCCTTGTGTTAGATTTGTGATCCACTTTGGTAACGACGCTGGCTTTGCAGGAAGGACAGACCAAAGTAGTGGCCTTGGGACCCACAGGTACGACGCTCATGTTATATGGAACTTGAAAAATTGAAAATACTGTACAGATAAACGTTTAAGTGCAAATCCAAAATAATTCCATATTATTTGTGTTATTTCGTGTTTGAAATGGAAAAATACAATTATTAGATTAAAAAGCAGCAATAAATTAATACCAGTAATTGAAGAAAATGCATGTTATCATTACGTTCTCTATATAATAATATGAAATCTGTCTGTATACATTGATCGGTAACGATTCAATAAGGTAAAACTTTTAACATAACTGTTTTATAGAGCCCGTCGTGGCGCAGCGGCACAAGGTGTGATTGTAACGCTGACTGTAACGCGACGGTTGTGGGTTCAATTCCCACTCGACGAAGTGAAATATTTATTTTCGTTTATATTTATATTTCTTCAATCTGGTGTCGAGACAAAGCACGACGTTGAGTTCTGCCACTCAACACGCAATGCCTCCAGAATTCGGCAGAAAGTGGGGAACGGAACATCTTAACACTATGTTCCCTCTGCCTACCCTGCAGTGTGCGGGATAAAGCGTGAAGCTGAATATTTTTTATATGTGAACTAATTGTAATAACATTGAATGTTAAGGAAAGCTTGCTAGATTTCAATAATGAAAACTGCATTTAAATTGGTGAAACTGTTTCGGAGTTTACCGTGAACAAACGCACGAACACAAACAGAAAAAAATAAAAATCTTTGTTTTGAATTATGTTACATTAATAAAGGCCTCCAATAATATATTTTCTTTTATATTTTCCATGTACAGATACCGATCTGTTGCGATTTTATTATAAGTATAGATAGATACAGATGTAAATACTCCTGTGAGTTTATTTTCGGATTCAAATCACACACGTACCTATTATTAGCTTAATATATATTTCAAAACGTACCCATACAGAAACAAAGACACGCTTCGTTGGTTTTCTAATAAATCTTATACTCACATGTTAAAATATATTTTGACTAATTGACCATAAAATAATATTGGTAAATGTAATTTATAATAATATACTATCATAAGTCATCGAAATACACCTGACTGACAACGCGATAGTTGCAGATTCGATTACCAGCTGGAGCAATAATTATATTTTATACTGACATATTACAATTATTTAAGACAACGCTTAGGGCTTTATCACTCAGTTTGTTTCAATTGCGATTGGGTAGAATGTAGAGAACGGAATGTAACATTAATATAAATGGTTAAGTTTATATGACAAATTAAAAAAAATACATTTTAATGTTTCGTATATAAGTATTTTTCATTCAGTGATCAGTTATTTTCATTCAGTTAAAATATATATTAAAAGTTAAAATAAAATGATTACAACTAGAGATGATAAAAATTTATTTCAGTTCGGTGTACGTATATATCTACTTATTAAGAAATCAGCTTCACGCTGTATCCCGAACGCAGCAGGGTAGGCAGAGGAAACCTAGTGTTCCGTGTTCCTAGGACTCTTTCCACTTTCTGCCAAAATCTGGGGGCATTGCGCGTTGAATGATAAATTACTACGACTTTTAAATACAATTATATACTCGTAAATCGTTTACCTGTATGGCTTGTAATTTAACAAATAAACACCACTTTTATGCTGATTAAATCCGACTTGGCCCCACCACAATCAGCAGGCAACTAAAATCGTGCTTGCAGTTGCAGTCCCTTCGTAGTTCACGAATGTATCTATTATTATGCCAATTTGTTTAGTATAGGACTTTATTTACTACTTCCTAGCAGCCACATCGTACGCGTGGACTTTATAAAATTAAGTACTCTGGGATCATCAAATATAAAGTAATATATATATATATATATATATATATATATATATATATATATATATATATATATATATATATGTGTATATATATGTATATATATATATACATATAATATTATTTATGGCTCTATTTATATAGAGACTAGTCGTGGCGCAGAGTTCTGGTATCGAGGCAAATCGCGGAGTTGAGTTGAGTTGCCTTACACCACTTCATACGCGATGCTTCTAGAATTAGGTAGAAAGTGGCTAACGGAAGTGTCTTAATAGAAACGGAGTGTCCCAATACTAGGTTCCCATATTCTCTTTGCGTACCCTGCTATTTGAGGGATACAGCGAGAAGCTAATAGATCTTTCCTCGTATATTTTGTATATATCTTTGTTTCATTGTAGATAAAGGCATTATTTTAACTGGATTTCCTCTGTTGTGAAGCATTATCTCTTTTTTTACCGCATTGGCAGTGATTTAGTGTTCAATTGGCACACTTGAATCGCCATAATTGAAGAACAGAAATGAACTGACATTTTCTTTTATAACGTTTCAGTACCACAGAAATAAACATTTTTTTTTTTTAGTTTTTCCTCTTAAGTGCACAAGGGTGTCACTGTAACGTGACGGTTATGGGTTCGATCCTGAATCGAGAGAATGAATTATTATTTATCAATCAAAACGCAATATCTCGAAAAATTCGACGGAAAGTGTGGAATCGAGTGTCTTACCATAGATAGAATTTCCTCTTTAGCTTTTATCTAATTATTTAGATTTTGTAAACTAAGATTTTAATTTAACCATACATTGTATAATATAGAAAGCTTTAGGCCCATACAAATATACATGACCGATCGCGATGGCAATAACAATAATAAAAGAGTTAGGAAAATAAAACAAAAAAAATATCATTTAAGTTTACTCGTACATAACAATCTTAATATAAGTTATATGGAAATTGTAAAAATTAAAGTACAGTTATGTAAATAATGTTCAAAACTGAAAGTAAAGATTATGAACCTTAAAAAATTGGCAAGAAACAATGTTGGTGATGTTTTTAGGAAAATCTAGCTGAACTGGTAAAATGAAATATTAAATTATGGTTTTTCTTTGTTCACATCTTCACTATTATCCAGCATACAACAGGGTAGTCAATGTTAGGAAGCTTCGTTCTCTAAACGAAACAATAAAATAATTATTTCATTTTTATATTATTTGAGGGTCACCCCTTAACAGTCGCACTTACAGCCAGACATCATTTTTTAAACCAGATACAAACATGATAATGTAATGTTTTATCATCATAATATATATTTAATATAAAAATATCATCGTAAAATATTACATTATTAAGCATTACTTCTCATATTTCTTTTTGCCATTTTTAGTAGGTATATAACATGTTTTAAATGATGGATAATATTTTTTATCTCAATTCTAGTGACCCGCTTGCGGCTTCGTCCGCTTGAATTGCATAATTATTAACTTACTAATCTGCATTACTTTCGTTTTATAAAAATATAATTTTAAAAACAATATCTACACACTTATTGAAAAGTTAAAACCAATTCAATTAAACAGTTTTCTATAGCAATTTGAAATGGTATAACTTTGTCATTTCTTTCTGATTAAAATAAAACAAACACTAAAGATTCTGAAATTTGCCCAAATACAATAGGGAAAACCGCAATTAGGTTAGTTAAGCCGTTTCTGAGAAAAGCGCCAACAAACGTACATATAAAAAGATAAAATATATATATTGCTTTTGATTCAATTACGTTATTAAATGCCACCAATAATATTTTTTCTTATACATGTTTCATGAACAAAGAACGATCAGTTACGATTATATTATAACATGTTTATACAAAGATTCTAAATAACACTTGAAGTAGATACTTATTACAAAAGTAATAACTGGTAAGGTATATTCTACTGTAACATAAACAAAAATTAGTATAACGTCTAAATAATAATCATAAAATATTTAAGCAGCATTAACAACAAATAAGAGAATAATTATTGGTAATCTCAGTTCATTATCTAATTGAAATAGATAAATAGGAGATCAATATAATATTATACGGAAGCGCTGGTGCTGAAGGTTATCCTTGGTATGTGCCTAAATACGCGTTACAGCTCGGACAATAGTGATCGGCGTTTTTGCAGGAGTCCATACAGTAAGGCACGCAAATACAAGGCCAACATCTGGAACAAAAAATATATATTAAAAAAAGCCAGTAGTAGCGCAAGAGCACAGGTGTGTGTCCGTAAACGCGACTGTTTGTGGTTTCGATTCCCACTGAAGCAAAATTTTTAGTAGTAAAAAAGGAAATAATTAGTATTTTTTTAATTCTTCACTCTGGTTTCGAGGCAAATCGCTATGTTAGGTTCCGCCACTCAACACGCAATGCTTCCAGAATTCAGTGGGAAGTGGGGAGCGATGTGTCCTAATACTTGACTCCCTCCATTCTACCTACCTAAAATATTATAGTGAATGTTAAATAATGTACTGTCATCATATACATTTTTCGAATAAAGTATGCTCATTAGGCAATTATAATGTCACCATCGAAAAGCACAAAATTAAATAAATATACATAAGCTTATACCTATAGGAGTAACGAAGTATTTGGAACAATCAATATTTTTTTTAAAAATAAAAATGAATAAATGAGCTTCACGCTGTATCCCGCACACAGCAGGGTAGGCAGAGAGAACTTAGTGCTAAGAGACTCCATTTCCCACTTTCTGCCGAATTCTGGAGGGATTGCGTGTTGAGTGGCAGAACTCAACGCCGCGCTTTACCTCGACACCAGAGCGAAGAAATAGAAATATAAACGTTAATAAATATTTCACTTCCTCGATTGGGGATCGAACTCACAACCGGCGCGTTACACTTTTGTGCCGCTGCGCCACGACGGCCTCAAGGCTTTCTTATTTGCATGTGTTTATTGTTAATGGATGTTTTATTAAGATATTTCTCATTAAGCTAAAGCTACCCCTTTTTTTTCGAATATGTGGTTAATGCTGTTAGCCCTATTAATTTTTACAGCGACACCGGTTGGTTAGGCAAGAGGATACTCTGTCCCTGAAGAAATGCAAGCATTAAGTGGCTGTCTGTGAGGAAGTCTATGACTGTAAGGGTCAAGAACCTCGGCTTGCGGCCGTCGAGCAGACTGGTGGAAACAACCCCAAAAAAAGACCAAATTAGGAGGACAAGCATATGACTGTAAACGCGTAAGGTTGTGAGTTTGATTTCTACTCGAAGAAAGGAAATAAATAATATTTTTATTTTATCGATTTGGTGTCGAGACATTGAATTTCGTCACTCAACACACAGTTTAAACAGAATTCGGGGGAAAGTGGGAGAGCGTAGTGTCTTAACATTAGGCCCAAAAAGGATGTATATGTAAAAATACTTATAATTACATTAGGCGAGTGAAACAGTTAATAAAATCTCTATTTGCTCGTGACACACATAGATAATATTCTAAGAAACGTTTTAGCTTACTTATTGCTGATTATGATAATAGTTTATAAATGCAGACAAAGATATCACATAAGATAATTGCTGAGACTGTAGGTACTCGTATTGTTTTTTTTTTAAGTGTTCTTGTTGGAGATATGTATTTAAGGATATATGTTTCTTAGTAAGGTAAGTATCGTAAAATTATAGGAAAGGAATATAAATATAAGTTTTATATGTCATATCCACTTAATGCTTACAATGATACATAATATTCACAAATAAACATGATAGCTTTGTCATTGAAAATCTTATCAGTTGTAAGCTGCATGTGGTATAAAATATAATAATAATAATGCTTGATTAAATTAAATAAAATCTCATTTACCGCTGAATTCTGGAGGAATTGCATATTGAGTGGCGGAACTCAACACCGCGCTTTGCCTCTACGCAAGAGCGAAGCAATGGAAATATAAATCTAAATAAATATTTCATTTCTTCGAGTGGGGATCGAACCCACAACGAGTCATGCTTACTGTCACACACTTGTGCTACTGCGCCACGACTTGCCTAAAATATAAAAAAAAACTGCTTCACGCTGTATCCCGCACACAGCAGGGTAGGCAGAACCTAGTGTTAAGACACGCCGTTCCGAACTTGATGCCGTATTCTGGAGGCATTGCGTGTTGAGTGGCAGAACTCAACGCCGCGCTTTGCCTCAAATACTTGTGATGCTATTTTAAATGAATGTTTGCTTGTGCGAAAATAAAACTGAAATTTTGCGTTTAGAACTTTACACCAAAATATGAAACGTTATATTCCTTTCCTGTTGCCATTTACTAGCGCGACAAAACCGGTCTAGTAAAAATGATTACGTTTAAATAATGCACAGCCTTAAACCATAGCTCAACATAGAAAATATTCTAAACATAAATATTCCTCGAAACCGAATTCTAAGAAAATTTGGCTGTTGTTAATTGATAGCTAATATAGAAAATGTAAATTACATAAATAGTATCCATAGAGGTATATTTTCAGTGAAACAACTTACAAAAATAAAAACAAAAGGCAGGCTATAATGTGTGTCCGTGTGGTAGAGTTGAAATCTACTCTGCTCACGATAGTGGCTCTGCAGGAAGGGCACACCAATGTAGTGGGCTTAGGACCCACGGGTACGGCACTCATGTTATCTGAAATTTAAATATACATTGTAAAAGCTTTAAAAAAGAATAATAGAAGAAAAAAATTATGATGATAAATTTATTTATTTTTTTCTATGCTATTTTTAGGAAGCATGTTCATTTAATATTTGTAATGGAATTCATTATTTTAAAATTCTAATCAGGGAAAGTCATCGATTCTCTCATATATACGTCTATAGGTCATCAATGGAGTCAATGCTCTAATCGATTTTGACCTACACAATAGATACACAATGAAAATTTAAGTTACAATGATGTTGTAGATATTAATATTAATACTTTTAGGTGAGTTGAACTTTTAAAAATTATTCCACTGATAAAGTCAGACAAAAAAAATCCACCTATCGTGATAGGTGGATTTTACTTTAAACCTAGAACGTGCAAAAATTAAAAAATACTTAATAATTATTCTAATTATAATAGATTGTATAGATATAATTACAGCTATTATTTAAATATTTACAAGGTAAAGTAAATAATGAGGCTGTGGCACAATGGTTAGTTCGACTCACACTGGGAGGAATTAATTGATTTCATTTCCTTGCTGGTAACAAGACAAAGCGCGGCGTTGAGTCCCGTCACTCGACACGCACATCATGTCTCGAAACATACCTAACCTACCCTCCTGTATACAAGGTACAACGTGAGAGTAAAAAGAGTGTGATAGATAGCAAAAGTTATAAAAGAAAAATAATATGTATGCCTATGTAGAATAAAAGATACTTTAAATTTAAAGGCTATTTTATTTAGTATGGCGTAATGACGTAACAATTTCTCTTTTATTGGAGGCGTCGTGCTAGTTGCATTCCACATAATCCGAGCCGCTGTCGCTTTTTATAACATACTTACATATACCGATCTTACCAATTATTTTAAGCCACAAAATCACATACTATCTTAATAATAAAATCTACATCATTAGCAAAATCAAATATAACATATTAAAAATCATAATTTACCTTTATTCCTTTTAATTTAATCACTAAACACCACTTTAAACCGATTGAAACCGACTTCGTCGCGGCACAATCAACAGGCAACTAAAAGCGTGTTTGCGGTCTCTTCACGAATACAGCTATTATAATGGCAATACGCTTAGTACTTTATTTATTATCTTTTTAATGTGTTTTTCTATCTATAACATATATATGTATTATTTATTAGAAGTAAAAAATATATTTTTATTTTGATGTAATTTTATTCTGCTGTTTTTGAGAGGCTTCTAAGAGATACGGGTTCAAATCCCGCTATGTTCTAATTTTTAAACATTATCTATCTAAGTATTTTTCTTTCCTTTTAGTTAATATAGTGAAACATATTAATTATACATTGTAATTATATTATTTACTTTATCACATATTATTTACATTTTTATATATTTTTTAACAATACACTCATTCATTTAAAATGGACGAATACCAATGTTCGTTGATGATTCATATCACCTTGTGTCGAACGTTCTCGTGACGTCATCTAAGACCGTGATTATAAAATTAGTCTAGAAGCGCTATCATAATACGTTGCAAGTGACGATCTTCTAGTAACAGAAAATCGTGATTTCCTTCAGAATATAGAATAAATTATTATAATAATTATGTAATTTATAATATAGATGAAAGAACGTTTATTTACCTTTTCATATGTAAATGTTTTAGTTCAGTTCAGTTCTTTTGCCAGTGCCAGATGAAGAAATGTTTTGATACATTTGTATTTGGATATCTACTTACAGCGGCTATATGACAGAATTAAAATGTCATAATAAAAGTATATATAGTCTAGTCATAGACAACAACAATAAAGAAAATTGTTATATAGAAAATAAAGAAAATTGTTATATAGAAAATAAAGAAAATTGTTATATAGAAAATAAAGAAAATTGTTACATAGAAAAATATAATTAAAAATGTCCTAGAATGATAATTACACACAGTAATACAATGACCTCCAATACTCCTACACGCAAACACGAACATTAAGCGGTACGCTCTAAAATTTCCATAGAAATGAAAACATTTCAATTTAAACAAAGCTTTTTGAATTTTTATTTTAAGAATATAATATATTTATTCTGTAATGAAAAATTAACTGAAATACAATATAACTGTTTGTAGTCTAGAAACTGTCAACATTTCAAACGCAATTACTACACGGACAGATCGTTATACGGAAATATTCATTGACTATAATACGAGTATATGGATACAAATTAAGGCTTATACAAGCAAAGTATTAAAAGGTACAAATAATATTAAAAATATTTATATGAATAAAACCTTAAGATAATAATAATATAGAAATACCCAGTCCCCGTTATGATTTTTTTTTAAATGACACACACGTAATGAGACACATACGAGTACATGATTATAATAAAAGAAAAATAATAATTTAAAATTTTATTATCTTAAAACTACCTTTTTGTACACAAGTATTTACGTTTTAGTACAAGTAAGTTATTGTTTTAGTTTTAAAATAAATTATTGATCTTTTTGGAAATAATTTGTAAAATATCATAAAATTTATAAATTTGCACACATTATTACGTATAAAAAAGGTTTCTGAACGATTGTTTTTATGGAAAAAGTATTTAAATAGTTCTATGATAAACTCAAAATAACCGTTCACCCTTTTTCTGCACCTGGTATATAAGATAGGCAGACGAGACTTTTATATTGTTAAGAAACTCTGTTCCTATTTACCTTTTAGTTTTCGAGACATTGCGTGTTCAATGGTGGAATTCAACTCCACGCTTTAAAAAGGACTAAATTAAAATAATTTTAATATTAACATTAACATTTTTAATAATTATAAAGTGTCATTCTATATTCAAGTAAGAGAAATATTTATTTAGAAAACGTATAATTTTAAACGTAGCGGGATTTAAAACTGCGGCTTTTAGACGTTAAAAAAATACATTTTCTAAATATTCACATTCCCACGATTGGGGTTCAAAAACAATAAAATAATTATTAACATTATTTGAATTTTCTAATTAAAACACGTCGATTGCTTAATTCGATATTTCTATTTTATCAAAGTCAGGATAGTGGCTGATGACATTTAAAACAAAATCCAAATTCAACAATACTTTTTCAACCAACGTAAGATCCAATATACGCGTTGCAATTTGTGCAGTAGTGGTCAGCGTTGTTGCAAGAATTAACGCAGTAAGGCAGGCACGCGCACGGCCAGCATCTGGAAAACACAACAAGAATTTTAAATATGGCGTTTACATAATAGTGAAATTAGGTAAACCAAACAGGGAGCTTAGTGTTTAAGCAAAGTTAAGTGAATTAAATTTGTGTGGACAAAAAAAGTGATGATTGAACACGCGATAGTTGCAAGTTTGATGTAAATTTTCAACTAGTCGTGGGTTCATTAGGGGAACGTTCATCACGCTGTATCCCGCACACAGCAGGAAAGGAAGAGGGAGCCTAATGTTACACTCCGCTTCCCATTTTCCATTGAATTCTGGAGGCATTGCGTATTGAGTGGCGAATCCCAAAGCTGCTCTTTGCCTCAGCACCATCGAAGAAATTATAATATTAAATATTTTATTGCTTCGAATAGGAATAGTACCCATAATCTGCGTTTATAGTCATACGCTTGTGCCTCTAAGCCACGACTGGCTTCAAGATAATGTTGTGTTAAAGTATTTTAATTAGTAAGTATCTTAATTAACGTAACCGTAACCTTTGGCTACCTTTGTTTTAAAGTTCAACTACTTCGAACATATATTAATATACAAATCTATAGCAAGGCTATGTAAAGAAAAAAAATCAATTATTAGACGTCCCTTAAGTAAAATTGTGTTTATTTACTGAGTTATAAGATCAATGGGATTGAACCCACAACCGTCGTGTAACAGTCACACTCTGGCCATCTGTGCCACGACGGCCACAGTAAGTATTTTGCTTATCAAATATTTTTGCTTCATGTTATACATATAAAATATAGATAAAACGCTTAAGCTAGCCTCTTTTAAATATTGCTAGAATAATAATAAAAGAAAAGAAAAGATAATACATAAATCTGAGATAACCGAGTTTATTCTTGAAAGAGTACTAAATTTTATTGATTCTGTGATGAGTCAGTTTCAAAATAAAATAAGACTAACACA
>DWGR01001898.1:0-14841 GCA_018247715.1 Heliconius burneyi | reverse complement strand
TGCAGTTTTGTTTAATAATGCGCGGTACTGTGCCCTCCCCAGAATTCGAAGGGCAGCCTGAGTTAGTAGACTCAGGGAGGGATTCTCCAGCACCGGAGGTGCTGGTACCCTCCTGGGGTAGTATTTCATTAAGTGCCGCTTTCATATTCCAAGGAGGGGTGGGGGTTGGGCTCCGGAGCCCGGCATTACCTAATGCGAAACGCAGCGGCATAAAGCCACTACTTAACGCCGGTAAGTTAGTATATACAAATATATTAAATTAGAAAAATCCCATATTACTTGACTAGACAGAAATGAAGATAGCCTATATTTAAAATATTTTCTTCTATAGAACTTCAATACAAACGTGTACATATTCATTCATTAAATGGACAAAAGCCTATCAGACTACACTGCAATACAATACTTTTGTCGAATATTTCGAAATTTCAGAGATAAAGTTTTTGATTAGTTATTTTCTTGTCTGTCAGTAACTCAGTTAAACAAGATAAACATTACTTACTCTTTCCAATAAACCTTGACCGGTTTGACCCGAAACTGGTAAAAATGACAAATCTTTAGCAGTGTTGAAGCCTAGCTTCTTGAGATATGGCATAATTTTGTCACGACATTCATTGTATCTGTAAATTATACATTGTTCATTAAAAATCAAATAGTATATATTTAAAATCATTAGTGGACAAACATTTAATATATAATATTTTTTATTAGAAATAATTTAGTACTCTAAATAATGTAATAAGAATTATAAGTTTTAGTTATAACTAAATATAAGCTATATTTTAGTTTTATAAGGAAACTTAAATAAAAATGTTCAAGGTTAACTTGTACATTTAGCATCATCAGTATACTTTGAGTATCAGTAACAATATGATGTAATATTCACATATTCCTAATTATGGCTACTATCTGTGTGTGATAATAATAAAACAAAATGTCACTGAGAACAGGAAAAATTGGCAAATTAACACCACACCTTTTTTCATCCCAGTTTACTGTGGGGTCATCCATTTTGTTTACAAGAGCTACTAAATGTTTAACGCCGGCTGTTTTTGCCAGCATAGCATGCTCACGGGTTTGTCCCCCTCTGTCAAACCCTGTTTCAAATTCTCCTTTCCTCGCAGATATCACCTGTAATTGAATATGAAAAATATTTTTTATCACATTTATTTAATTTCTATTAAATTATGTCTTTAGACATTATTTAATTAAATGTAGGTCATGTCCTCAACAGCAACGGCGATTTAAAATATGTATATTAGGTTTTACTGAATTGTCAGTAATAATGCATATTTTTTTATTCACTTTTTTTAAATTTAAAGTTTAAGGATTCACAACGTAATTGAGCGCTGTTTCCCGCAATCCAAACTTTTCGCCAAAATTCTGGTGGCATTGCATATTAAGGGGCGGGTCCTGCATAGCGTTTTATTTACCAGGGTTGGAAAATTTAAATAAATTAATCAATCTATTATAATGGTAAAGATAAGTAAACTTGTATTTATACTTACAAGAACAGCAAGGTCAGCTTGTGCCGCACCACCAATCATGTTTGGCACAAAACTTTTATGCCCTGGTGCATCAAGAATTGTAAAATGCTTTTTATCAGTCTCAAAGTATGCCCTGCCAACTTCCACAGTTTTGCCCTTATCTCTTTCTGTATACATTTAATAATAAATATTACAATAGAAGTGAAATCATATAAATACATATTTTATATATTGTATGTAAAAGTTATAATATTCCATTACTGATAAAACAAAATAAGAACTTTCGTAATGAAAAAGGATTGGTAAGTTATGATAATAACTATTTTACATAAGTAAAAATATGTATGTTACAGTGTTAAATTAATTACCTTCTTGGTTAGTGTCAAGTGCCCAAGATAAATACCAAGATTCTCTAGACTTTTCTCTTGCTTCTCGTTCATATTTTTCTAATGTTCGTTTATCAACCATACCCGTTAAAGACATAATCTGACCCCCAATGGTTGATTTTCCAGCATCTTGAAAAGTAATCATAAAAGACACGTAAATAAAAATGAAAATTATAATTACAATGAGACCATTGTGGTGCAGAGGCCAAGGTTGTGACTGTAACTTAATTGTCAAAAAAAACAAATCAACACTCATGTCTTCTAATTCGTTCAGATAATCAACACTAGTGCACATTATTTTATTGTTTAAGCTTGTGCATACTCACCGACATGACCAATAAATACAACATTAACATGCTCCTTCTTGCTACGAGTGTCCTCTACCCTAGGCGGCTTCTTTTTAGGTATTTTTTTTGCAGCTTCTCCATCATCCTGAGTCAATATAAATATAAACATTATTAATAACTTAATTAAAGAAAAGAAAAAATAAATGAATACAGACTCAATATTGCTTTATTATTTATAAAAAATTACCACAGCCAAAAGAAAATTATTACATTTTACTATTTTGTTATGAGACTAAATTTTTATATTGAAATTTTAATATTGTAAAACAAAATTATCATGTAAATAGTATAATATACTGAGTTATCACCTGTTGTTCTAATTCTTCTTCTTCAGCTTCGTTGTTGTCTTCAGGAGTTAAAAGGGCGTCATCGGCTTCCGCTTCCCAGCTATCAGCAGTAGGACTTACATCTGGAGGTACCGGCAGTGGGGCAGTAGCAGCAGCTGGAGGGACAGGAGGTGGCTCTTCTACACGGGGAGATGCAGAAGCCGCTGTTCCATCGCCACTTTCACCGCCGTCTCCACATCCTTTCGAATTAACGGTCATTATTTATCACAGTTGTATAAATTTATCAAGTTTCGATACTTATAAAATTGAAATGATATTTGCGGAATTAAGATTCAGTAGTGATAGTAAAAAGTAACGTGCAAACTTTTTATTTTATGAACGGAGTTATAATTTGAGATCTTTGCTGAAGTCATTAGGTATTTATAGAGAAAGTTAGCTGTGAATATGTAGACATGCCGCGTGTCTCGACGTAACCCGTTAGAACTGGATTTAGAAAAAAAGAAAATACTGCAGTAACGTGTCTTTAAGTCACAGAGCATATTATATTTTTAATATTTATGCTGGTTATTTAATAATCTATTTAAAATAAACGACTTTTTGGAAAGTCTGGTAATTTAATGAAAACTGACTATTGACAAGATGTGTCTTACCGTTCAAAACTGGACTTTCAGCCGAATTAGTTGACCCACTATCAGATTTTTGTGGGGAAGCAGGAGAATCGGTATTATCATCATCTTGAGAAGACTTACAAAAAGAAGGCACGAATTCCACGGCATTTACATTCAACGTGGAAAATTTTGTAGACATATCATTAGAATCTTTTGCACCTTGTTCACCTATAACATCAGCTTGACTTTCCCAAGAATCCGGAGCACCGTTATTTGACATTTTTATAAACGAGGCAATGTAAAATTAATAAATAAGTCTTTCTTTTTCAATTATTTTTATAATAATTCGCGTTCTTTTCTCGATAGATCCGCGTGTGTCTTTATCTTACGCCGGAAGTTCATGGCAATTCGCCAAATATGTAATGATATATTACGATTTTTTAAACAACAAAGTAATGCCAGTTTTATCTATTGTTTCCAAATAATAATATTATATAACTATTTTAGAATTTCAAATATTTATAGTTTTTTCCAAGATTTAACTCTAATATACCTTTTTGTTAAATTACTGTAATAGTTATGACTGCTAACTTCCTGTTATTAAATGCTGCCATTCTATTTCACTATTTTACTTAGTTAAAGCCCTATGCGGTTATTTTTATTTTAAAACATTTTTCTATTTATTTAATCGTTGCTATTATTATTACCTAAATTGACCTTAATGTATATAAATAGTTTGTTACATATATTGTGTAAATTTATACAGCAAAGTTAATAAAGAAAACGATATATTAAAATAAACAATAATTAATAAAAGTTGTTGATCAAATCATAAATATGCTTTTAGTCCTTAATATGTCTTAAAATAGTAAAAAAATAAGTAATATTTTATCTATACGTACTATACATTTTTTATTTTATTATCTATGAGTTGTAATTGACTGATTCTCGATCCTCATTTCAGAATTTTTTAAATGGCGGTCTAATGCAAGCGTTGGTCGTATTAGACGAAAAGTATTGTTAGGCTAGTCTGCTTAAATAATTTAGATTACAATAACTACATTTAAAACTTGGATGAACAGTTCATTTTTAAATTAGGACATATAAAATCCTTACTATATAATCTAAGTAGTGTTAGTGTTATACTAGACTAAAAATTATCAGTTTATTGCTACATCAAAGTTGTATTTAAACACGTGAACATTATTTTGTCATGTTACATAAAATATTTATGTACTACTGTTTACGGAAATGTCTGTGCACTATAAGTTTAAAAGTGCATTGGATTATGACACCGTTACTTTCGATGGACTACACATTTCAGTAGGTGACTTGAAAGCTGCTATATCACAACAAAAACGAATTGGAAAAACTTCAGACTTCGATCTACAAATAACAAATGCTCAGACAAAAGAAGGTTGCTATTACTAAAAAATATTAAACTATTTTAAATATTCATGATTTAATAATTTTCACGTATGTATTTATACTTTGGTCTTTCTATAAACTTTAACACACTATAATACATACAATTATGTTTTAGTTTATGTGGATGATAATACATTAATTCCTAAAAACACATCACTTCTTGTTGCTCGAGTTCCACTATCTCAACAACCAAAGAAACAGTGGGAAGGGTCAAATAGTAACCAGTCATCACTTCAAAAAGATGTCTCAGTTAACAAAGGACTGGCTGATTTATCTCGCATGGAAGGTAGCGAGCAGGATAAAATTAATGCTATGATATCACAATCTACATTTGATTATGATCCTAGCAAGTAAGTCAAAGTCATATATTGTGACAATAAGGTATCCGGAAATTGTAAATAAAACAAATAGTATTAATTTATTCATCAATATTTATTTTGTCGCCTTCAAAAAAAAAAATTGAAAAATAGTAACATGCAACTTTTAATTTGAAATGTCTGGATACTTTATTGTCTCAATGTATATGAATATCCTTCTTTTAGTAAAGAGTACTTGTCAAAATATGTTTTGGCTGTTACTGAAACAATCCTTTTAATTGTAGCTATCAGAAAATTAGAGGTCAAAATCAAAGAGGAGCAGTCCCATCTAATTATATTTGCTACAAGTGCCAGAAAAAAGGCCATTGGATAAAAGATTGTCCAGCTGCAACTTCTGTAAGATTTATTTATAAATTTATAATATACATAAAATAACTAATAAAATAAGATACAATTAAGATATATATATTTTTATGGTTATTAAAGTTGAATGAGTTTGGCTTAACTTGGTGGGGCCTTTGTGATGCAGCAATATAGCATTTGAGGGGATTAAGAATGTTCATTACATTGCTCAGCTAAGACTCTTTTATCCTACAAATAGTGTGTAACTGACTTTATAGCTTAAAACTATATTTTTTTATACTTTTAGGGTGATCCTATAGAAATAAGACGGAGCACAGGAATACCTCGCAGTTTTATGGTTCCTGTAGATGGTCCTAAAGCCCCAGGAGCCATGATGACCCCAAGTGGGACATTTGCTGTTCCAGCTGTTGATCAGTCAGTATTTCTCATGCAGTATTTGCTTAATAGCTGCAGTGTCACACTTTTTCTACATAGCAGGATAGGAAGAAGGAACCAAGGGTTAAGAGATTTTTCTTTGAATGGATATTTGTTTTCTTTCTCATAACTTTTGAAGTTACTGTGTGTGTGTGTGTGTGTTGAGTGGTAGAATTCATCTAACAGTTACAAGAGAAAAAGGAATTGTGTCGCCTGTTTAAAATTGTAAGGGCACTCCAGGGAGTAAGTAGGAGTGTTAAAAAAAAGAGAAAAAGGAATGCTAAACAAACAACTGCTTAGGCCTCCCTTTGGGCTTTGCCAAAAAATCCAACCAAGTAGTAGCATACCTAAAGAAATTAATTGTTAATAAGATACCTCAACAGCTTAGGCAGATTTTTTTTCATTTCACAATGTTTATCGATACCTGTATTTCGTGTGACGCAGTTACGCTTAGATACCAATAACGTAAACACATATTATTGCAAAAATACTACTAAAGGTTTGAACTTTGCTGCCAATACCTATGACTCAATTTCGGAATGAGGTGTGTGCGGCAGTTACCCTTTGATAGGTTTATGGCTGCATGCATCGTTCTTGACTAATGGTGTTTTGTTTTATAAGAATAATTTTATTACTTATTTTGTTTGAAAAAATCACTTGTTCATTTTTGGAATATTGAAAAAAAAAATAGTATTAGGCTTTTTTTTTTAGAGTAGTTAAAACTGTAGTTTCATTCAAAGTGGTACTGACAAAAACACTATATAAATAGTCAATTACAAATTTGTAGAGCTGTTCGCGCTCATGTTAAACGAGATTAACGAGAGAGAGGGGTGTGTTTTTTTTCTACACACGCATTAAAGATCTCGTCAGAGAACGTTCATAACGGTGACCGAGCACCGCATTCGTCGTACTCGACGATTCCGTTGCGGGCGTCGTTGTAATATTAGAACGGCGAAAGTTTGCGCGAACCGACGACATACATATGTTATATATAACATATGTATGTCGTCTAGCTGTCGCGTAAGCTTTGACAGCTTCAGTTCAAAATTAAACCAGTCCGATCGAAGGCTGTAGGCCGAGGTTCGAGCCCCGCTAGGGGGCGCCCCTGTAGCTTTTGATTTTATTTTTCACAGGCAGCCATCCAGTGCCTGCTTATTCCTCAGGGAAAGAGTACCCTCTTCCTTACCCAACCGGTGTCGCTGTAGAAGCCAATAAGGCTAACAGCATTAATGTCACATTCGGAAAAAAAAAATTGTAGAGCAGTCGAACACTGCTCTGCAATGGCCTCAATTTTCTAATTGAATGAATTAGCCAGTTTTTTTTATGTTAATGGAAAATGCATACTACGTTGAACAATTTTAGAAAACATGGCACTTCATGATATATTATAATTTATGGATTATTGTAGTTTTACTTCATATATTTGAATCTTGGGGCCGTCACGGCGCAGGGGCACAAGGGTGGTGGGCTCAGGAAATTAAATTATTTTATTTATTAATATTTTCGTTTCTTTGCTCTGGCACCAAGCCCGGCGTTAAGTTAAGGGGAATGGAATGTCTTAATATTAGATCCCTTCTGCCTACCAAGCTATATGCAGGATCCATCAAAAACATAATAATCATTTATCATTTATTTTTCATAAAAACATACTCCTCAGTAACCTTTGGATGCAATAAAGAAATTTTAATTACTGGAACTATTAAAATTTTTCTTTTAAATATTTTTTGGTCCTCATTACGCAATAGAACTGTGTAATGTAAATACGACGACTGTGGGTTTGATTGTCACTTAGGGGAATGAATTATTTGCATTCTCTCACTTTGATGAGTCACTTAGTAATAAAAGTGCAATGTTTAATTCTGCCACCCAACTTGTTTCGAGAATAGTGTGACACAGCATGCTACTAAAAAAAATATTTTATATAATATAAAAGTATTGTATTTTATTTTGAGGTCAGTTTTGACACAGGCACAAAGTGTGACTTTAAAATCGCCTGGTTGTTGGTTCGATTCCCACTCAGGGAGGTGAAATATTTATTTAAAATCAGTTCCACCACTCAACACGCGATGCCTCCAGAATTCGGCGAAAAGTGAGGAATGGAGTGTCTTAACACTAGGTTCCCTTTGCTTACCCTGCTGTGTGTGGGATACAGTGTGAAGCTGATTTAATTTTTTTCTATTTTATTTGTTCCAGTGAGGCATATTTAGCTTCTGAAAATGCAGGCGCAGCTGACACACCTACAAATGCACCTGTCGCACCCGAGCCCACCATCCCAGATGAGCTGATATGCAGTCTCTGCAGAGATCTGCTTACTGATGCTGTCATGATACCCTGCTGTGGAAACTCGTTTTGTGATGAATGTTAGTATTTAGAAATACTGGTGAAAATAATGGTAAAACTTACGGTTCCATAGGAAAAAAAAGTATTGATTAGGAATAGTCTTGGAAGTTCATTGGTACATGGTAGAAGGATGAGCCATGGGTATAACAGTAAAATCCCTCTACAGGTTGCAAAAATAACCTGTCTGTCTAGTATTATTATCACCTAATTTCTAGAATATATTTTGGAGGTGGTAAGAGTAAAATAATTTCAACTTTGTATCAGTAGACGTAGGAGCTTGGATAGTGGAGGCGACCATATTTAAATGCCTGCACCTAAACATACACTTCAGTCATAAATCCCAGACACTCCACTGAGCAACTTACCGTCACATACCCACACAGTATATTTAACGTAACACAGTATTAAAGTTTATATTTTTATTACAATAAACAAATATTTTCCATTTCCATTGCATCTTTTAATTAGCAATAAACAAATGTATGACATACACAGTGTAGTTAAAATATTATATTATTTTGATGTTTATTTTAGGTATTAGGGGAGCCTTGCTGGAATCTGAGGATCATGAGTGTCCAGATTGCAGGGAGAAAGAAATAGCGCCAACAACTTTAATACCTAACAGGTAAATTCGTATATACATGTCTATAGAAAAAAATTGAAAGAAATCTACGGCCCCATGATTTCTTGAAAAAAACGTATTTCTACATTTACATAGAAAAGAATATGGCCGTTTATACGCAAAATTCGCGTATTTCGACAGTATAAAGGGAATCAAAATTAATATGGTATTTCCGGTTTACCTAGAATAATGAAATTTGGCAGCTAGTAGATGTTAGGTAGTACTAGTGCGGGAAAAAAATCTGTAAAGTATATATTTGTGGTTAAGTCCTAATAAATAATAGCCTTAAAAAGGGGGCAAAATTTTGTATTAAAGCCGCTAGATCAAGTGAGGTGTCAGATGAAAGGACTCTGCCTAAGCTCGTCTTATATTTCAGAATAAGCTCGAAACCTCACACTTGTCCGGTTTTATTGTTAATTTTATTCAAACACTAAAATAAGGCCGAGCCATAGAGGCTTTCGTGGCGCAGGGGCACAAGGGTGTGACTGTAACGCGATGTTTGTAGGTTCGATCTCCACTTGAGGAAACAAAACATTTACTTAAATTTATATTTCCGTTTCTTCGCTCTGGTATCGAGGCAAAAGCGCGGTCAGTCAACACGCAATGCCTCCAGAATTCGGCGGAAAGTGGGGAACGGTGTGTTAACATTATGTTCTCTCTGCTTTCCCTGCTTTGTGCAGGATACAGTGTGAAGCTGATTTAATTTTGATTTAATTTTTTTCACTAAAGTAAGGAAAGTATTCCTTGTAAATCTTGTTAATATTCTATTTGCAAAAAAAATATCTTAAAATTAAATTATGTTTTGCTTCATTAATATATTTGTTTTTAACTATTTTAGCTTTAAAATATCTAATTAAATATATAAGGTTGAACCTTTATAGGTTATATACTTATAACACAAATAATGCTCAGTACATGTTAAAAACATTTTCAGTAAATCAGATTTTCTAAATAACAACCTTAATAATAATTTTGGGAAAATATTTAACACTGGAAGTGCGATATTGTTGTTATATGGAATATTTATTTTAGTAGGGCTGACAACTCCCAACATTTTTAATGTAATTTTACTTATTTAAAAGGGCTTCATTGAAGAAAAGAATTTTTCATTTGAATTTATTTATTTTTATAGGTTTTTAAGGAACTCCGTATCGGCCTTTCGTAACCAAACGGGATACAGCCGACGAGCACCTCACCGACCGTCGGCCGCTCCTCCTGTTATAGGTAAATGGATTTTAAATATATTTCATACACTTTCAATGTGATAATAAGTAATAGTATTAAAATTTTAATTGATTTTTTTGTATTAAACAAATGTATGCATACAATTTGTATCAGAGTACATTTGTTAAATATGGCCCCATTTATGACCCCTTTCACAAGGGGTCAAAAAACTAAATAAAAAACAATGATAAGTGTGTATCTGTTATACATGGATGGTTTTAAAGTATAACAATTATTTTGTGACATTTTTCTATAACAATAAAAATGCCATTTGCTTCATGACCATTTTAAACTCAAGGGGTATCCTATTCCATTTTGAAATTTTTGTTGACCTAATATTAATGTTTTTCAGAACCTTTGCCAGTTGTACAACCTCCACCTATCAATGGGCAAATGCAACCAGTTCCGGGTCCTGCTAACAATGGTTAGTGTTACCAACTGTAAATAACTAATTTAAAGTAGACAATATTATAAAAGACTAAAAAATAATATATGTTTTATAAAGAGCATTCTAACTGCAACTCCAGCACCTCCTTGGGATTGTAACAACTAGATGCATAAGTGTGTAAATTAAATTTTGTATATTTATCAGAATATTATAATATGTAACGATTGAAAGTGTGAAGTATGATTGGTGTGTAACGTGTCGCCAGCAGTGGAAGCGCGCGCGTCGGGCAGCGGCCGCAGCGAGCGTGACCGCGACCGCGACGCCCGCGACTACCGGGACCGCGCCCCACGCGACCGCCGCTACGACCGTGAAGCGCGCGGGCGTGACGGGCGGGACGCGCGTGACGGACGGGACGAGCGTGACCGGCGCGGCGGGCGCAACGGACGCGACTCTCGCAAGGAGCGTGATGGCCGCCGCGCGGATGAATCGGATGGATCAGCTGATGACAACATCACAGTGACGGTGCCGCCGGCGCACCGCGCGCCCCACGTGCCTCATGCTTCCCACGGGCCTCATGTTCCCCACGGGCCTCATGTGCCTCACGGGCCCAACGTGCCCCATGCGCCTTACGGACCTCCTGTGCCTCACGGGCCCCAGCGCTATGGTAGGCGCCGTCGTTACGCCGCTTCACTTCTTTGCATGCTGTAGTCAGAATGATGTGTTCAACGTCATAGGCATTATTTATTTTCATATTCTTAGTTTGTGTCTACACTTCAATGTACTGTATTTAGAAACACTGTGTGTTTAATTTGTGATATCAAACGTAACATAAAGGTTAAATACTTTTTTGTTGTAGTGGCTAAGACAGAATTGCTAATACTTAAATTATGAAAGCCATGTAACCTTTTAAGTTACCTTCCTTCCAACAATTTCAAAAAATCCAAAGGCACTACTAAAGAGAGCATGCACCAATAAGGTGACATTAATAATATTACTTAAGGTGTCAATTTTTTTATCTTTTACTTTTCTTTGTTATAGGTCCAATTCTTGGAATAAAGCCTCCTGGCGTGGACGGTCCTCCTGTCAATGTAAGTGGTTTATTAATTTTATTTGCGATAGGTGAAATTGTATTAACATAATCTATACTCATTATGAAATTGTACCACAGAAGAAAATCCTTTTGAAAACTCAATAGACAGGATATTGAATTTTCAAAAGGATTCAAAGGTTCCGATTTTAGGATGATTTAAGGTCTTTTTCATAGATAAGTAGTATATTGGCAATAGGTTCTTTTTTGCCTATCCTGTTGTAAATTTTAGGGAAATAATATAATTAGTTATTTTTTCCTATCAATTTCATAAAACAACATAAAACATATCAGATAAAACAATGTACTTCTTCATAACAAAGTGTATATTTTGTTTTACTTTTCATCTGAATTACTTTCGTAATCTAATAACATTATCATTTTAAAGACAATATCCATACATGGCTAAGTAAAGTTTCGTGCAATTTTATCGCATACAATTTATTATATTAACATATTTTTTTTATTTGTGAATAAATTGTAAAATGCTCTCACTATCACTATCTACTATCACCAAATGTTAAGGGAAGTTTACTAAAATACAATAGTGAAAACTGCATTTAAATCGGATAAGCTTAGCACAGAAAAACAGTATTTTCTTTAAATGCATTGTTTTAGGTTCTATTACATTGATAGTAAATATATTTTTTACACACTGTGATAGATACGCGGGATACAGCGTGTAGCTAAAAATAAAAATTATCATATTACGTAAATGTGAGACTGGTTGTGGCGCAGGAGCACAGTGTGCTGCAAAATCGATTGTTTGTGGGTTCGATCCTCACTCGAGGAAACGAAATATTTATTTAAATTTATATTTTCATTTCTTTGCTCTGGTGCCGAGGCAAAGCGCGGCACTGAGTTCCGCCACTCAACACGCAATCCCTCCACTATTCGGCGGAAAGTGGGAAACAGAGTGTCTTAACACAACGTTGCCTCTGCCTACCCTGCTTTGTACGGGATACAGCGTGAAGCTGATTTTTTTATTTAAATGTTTTAGATGCCGAGGATCGATGAGCAGCGAGCGAGTACTCCTACTATTGACGAACGTAGGGATCCTATGTCTTCTCAAGTAAGTCTACATTGTATTGGCTTATAGTTTCACTTTTTTATCTCACTTAAGGTACTTATAAAAAAGTGAATAAAAGAGACTGAGATGTATGTGAGATAAAAGAGAGAATGTAATGTCACTATGCTTGGTAGTAGTTCTATTTTAATTATTTCTATTCTGCTTTGGTTGATGATATAAAGATTGGCGTTGAGTTCTGCCACTCAACATGCAATGTCTTGAATTAGGAAGCAATGTGAAGAAAGGAGAATCTTGACACTAGTTTCTCTTTCTCTACCCTGGTATAATTTCATTGTTACTATTTAGACTAAATAATTGACAATTTTTTTATTTATACCTAAACTTCGTCGATGCTGACTACGAAATAATCTTTATAATTCTCTTTAAGCATTTGTTATTAGTTTTAAAACATTTTTATTTGGTATACGTATTATGTAATAGAATCTAGAAGAAACCGAATTTGGTGCACTTTTAATCATGTATGATCACGAAACTTGGAAATAATACATAACTTAAATGACATTAAATTATTATGATATATTGCTCGAATCCACTTGTAATAAAATACTTATATAGAGATTTTTGAGGGTCTCAGGATGAACTTGAAACTTGTAAAATTGAGTTTACCTTTTTTTCATATTTCATACTATCGATATATACTAATATATTCAAATATTTATTAATTTGACATGCTATTTATTCCTCCATGTTGGTAACAACCGTCGCTACGCGTTGCTAGGCAACGGTTTGCAAAGTTTGTTGTTTTAAGAAAACATCCCCCAAGAGGAGCTTACTTAACGCATACAAAGCTACCGCCAACTCAACCTTATGAGGCACAAAAACAATGTTTTACCAAAAATATTGTCCTTTAAATAATGTTTTAAAAAGTCCGCGATGGTTTATGTTTATCTCTGAGGGTTGAGCAAAAGTAACCAATTTAATGGATTTATTTTAGATTTATCGGGTTTTTGTTATTGTACATATTTTCTATAATTTGATATTCATCCTTACGAAAATAATTTATCTATTATAGTCACTTTTAACATTTCATCTAGATTGACATAATAGTTTACTGTATAATATTCTAATAAATAATTAAGGAGATGTCACCAATTCAAAATGACCCAGCCCACGAGCCAGAAGATTCGAAACTCCAGTGGAACACTCATTTGGAATCACTTGCGGATAAACTCAGCTCTGCCGCGTTCGCAATTAAAAAATAAGACAAATGACGGACGTTGCAACTGCCGACTAGTCTACTATAGCTATTTTCATAGTATTTTGTCTTATGGAATGGTGCTATGGGGCAGTGCTTCAGATATAAATTCAACATTTATTCTCCAAAAAAGAGCCGTGAGATATATTTATAATCTAAGAGCTCGAAATTCTCTACGAGATGTTTTCAAAGATGCAGGTATTATAATATTCTCTTTCTCCGACAGAATATACAGTGTCATAGTAAAAATAGTGATACACATACGATAGGGACAAAAAATAAAGATAAGCTTGTTACGCCAAGTTTTCGCCTCCAAAAAGATAATAAATCTTTTATGGGTCTGAGTATACGTGTATATAATAAAATTCCACAGTGTATTCTAAATTTGTCACTACCAAAATTTAAAGTATCTGTAAAAAAATTCTAACAAGTAAAGCTTATTACACTGTTCAAGAATATTTAGAGGATAAACATGTATGGACTTAATATCTATTGAATGTCATGCAGGATAGCTGCCAGCTAATGTAATTATACAATTGACTTTTGAAAAGAGCAACTGTTGAGTTTCTTGCCGGCTCTTAGCAGAATTGCTTTCCGAACCGGTGATAGCTTTTTGTTTATATGTTTACTCGATGATTCAAAAGTGCTTACATTAGTCTATTTAAATAAAGAATATTTTTAATTTACGAGCGGTATAGTATGACCGACGCGAACAGGCAGATGACTTCGACGGTTTTGTAAATTTTCATACATTTTCGGACTACTGTTAATTTTAATGTACTTATTTGCTGTTAATAATTTATTTTAACTACACTTTGCTTCTCTTCTAATAGAGTTTGAACTCAAACAAAAATCGAAAAATTTAGGAAAGAATGTTTGGTTATCTCAGTTTGGTTATCTATATCGATGTTATCGATCATTTGGGCTCGCAAAAATTAAGAATATTATAAATACTTACCCAAATCAATAATAACAACATTTAAGGCTGTTTCTGAACAAGTAAATTAAATTAGTCATTGACATTAACACATATGGTTGTCAGTCAATTTTGTTTATTAAATGAATGATCATGTTCAAACGGGTGAAACTGCTGGCAGGCGCTAGTTGGATATATATTAGTTAACAACATTAGCTAAGGGCCTTCAGGCAGTCGTGGTCTGGTTCATACTCAACAAGGAATGAAGTATTTTCATTTCCTCGCTTTGGTATATGTTACGTAAAAATACTTATGATATAGATTTTTATGTGCTTAAGTCTA
>DWGR01001897.1:0-14842 GCA_018247715.1 Heliconius burneyi | reverse complement strand
GAACTGAACCGCGTTTTGCCTGGACACCAGAGCGGAAAAATGAAAATATTAAATTTTCTAGAGCGTCTGTCGCGTTCACATAAAATAAAATGTAAAATGTTTAAGCTTCACAAAAATAAGCTTTTTATACTTGCGAAAAAATATAACATTACTTTATTTCATATATTTTATTAATAAACTGGCCCATAATGGCTGTTGACAGATCAAAAGGCTTTAATTTTAATTAAATGTATAATTCAAATTTAAATATGGATGTACTGTAAATAATGCATTTAACTTTAATAATATGAAATAAAAAAATCCAATAAATCAGCTTTAAGCTGTATCCCGCACACATCAGGTTAGACAGAAGGAAAGTAGACTTAGACTCGTCATTTCCCGCTTTTCGCAGAACTTTTCAAGGCATAACTTGCGGAACTCAAAACGGGCTTTTACCTCAGTGGCATAGCAAAGTGTCCGTCGAGTGGGGATTGAACCCACAACAGTAGCGTTAAAATCACCTGCAGCATGACGGAACTGAAGTACTGAATATGATACATAGATATGACTATATCTGATTTAACACAACACAGCCATGTTGCCATCTTCACTCAGGGTATTCATAAAAATTTAATTTGATAAGATTTTCTTTGGTTTTCCCGCTTGTCATATACATATTTATTTTAAATGGGACTTTTTAAATATATAAATTTTATATATATATTTATTTTTATTTTAGTGTGAACTACAGCAAATTCCATTACTCAAAACCCAATGCATGCATAAATGCAGAAATCGAACTAACTACCACAAAGAAAGGAAAAACTTTGTGCCTTTTAGTCTCTTTCTTTCCATTTCTATCAATATAATTTATTTAATTATCTTACCTTAATTTTAAATTGATATGAAAATGCACAAATTATTTTAACGATTTTTAATATTACTTAAATATTACTATAAGAAATATACACACAACGCAAGTGTGATAGGAATAGTTAGTCTCTGCCAATTAAATATCAAAGTCAATTTATTTATTGATATTGTGACCTACAATATCAATAAATAAATTTAATTTAATAAAAGATCCAAATAAAATCAATAATTGAATTTTATCCTTCCTATCCTCTCCCGAAATATATATGAAAAAAAAAACCGTTTTTTCCTAAATTGGTTCCATTACCAAGATAAACGCGAAACTCGCAAGCCGTCTTATTCGAGACGAAATCAGATTCCTGATAGCGTGATCGATTTACTTGATGGCCGTCGTTTGATTTATGCCTCTAATTCAGGACTTCATCTCCTCATATTATTAACCAATCAGGTTCAAATGTTTTTTTTCTTTATTGTCGTTAGGTGTATATGTTTATGCTTCACGCTATATCCCTTCTATCTAGCAATCTAGCAGGGCTATATTAATTGTATGTAAAAGTTATAAGAAAAATATTATAAGGAAATAAAAATCCCAAACCCGGTTGTGTAAAAACTAAAACGAAAAGCAAGCAAGTAGTTGGAAAATAAATAAAATAAATCAGCTTCACGCTGTATCCCGCACACAGTAGAGTAGGCAGAGTGAACTTAGTGTTAAGACATTCCGTTTCCGACTTTCTGCTGAATTCTGTAGGCATTGCGTGTTGAGTGCCAGAACTCAACGCCGCGCTTTGCCTCGACACCAGAGTAAACAAAAGGAAATATAAACGTAAATAAATATTTCATTTCCTCGACTGGTGATCGAGTTCACTACCATCGCGTTACAGTCACTCCTTTGTGCCACTGCGCCACGATGGCCTAAATAAAGTAGTTCATTAGTTATATTTCGATCTTTGTGAAATTGTTATAAAATAGATGATTTTTCTTCATATTTAAATAAAAATAATTACTTTGATGTTGAGTCTTTTTAAAGTGTTGTATTTTATATATTTTAAAGATATATTTAGGTTATTGAAAGACAGCCATAGTGCAGAGGCACGGGCATGTGACTGTAACGCGACGGTTGTGGCTTTGAATCCCATTTGGAAAATAGATTATAATTTTTTATATTTTCATAGTTTCGCACTTGTACCAAGGCAAAACGCGCGACGTTGTGTTCATCCACTTAACAGTTAATGCCTCGCAAAAGTGGAGAACGGAATTAGGCACGGACACTAGGCTCCCTCTGTCTATACGGGATACACTGAGAAGCTAAGAAAAAAATTATTTAGAACGCAGTGTTTTAAAAAATATCAAAAAAAAAAATCATTGATCAGCCTAATATAATTATTTTTTAAATACCCATTGAAATTATGAGGAATCTATTACAATTGAATTGATTATATCCACATTGCTAACCTATTCCTGTCCCAAAACCCATTGGGTGAACATAAATATACGTAAAAATGGGTTCTCGTTGACTAGATTGATAACTCTCGCTGACACCCGTTGGGTGCTATTTGCGATTTTACCTTTATTTTTTCTGATTTCCATCGAAAACAGTGAAATTTTAACTCTTTTTAGTCCACACAGAGTTTTATTCAGCTTTTGTTCTTTCCGCCGTGCGTGATTGTAGGCAGTACGGAGAAAATTGGACCCATTTACAGGGAACGATGGTACATTTTAGCGAAGTGCAAAGCATTTTTCACCGAGTTTCGGTTACCTTTAAATTGTAATTGTTATGTTGTTAACACGGAATTTTTTCCGTTATTATTTTTAAATTATAGTTTGAGGTGTTGTACTAATTAAAAACTTGTTATTATTCTGATTGCTTACTAGTTGTCCGTAACTTTTTTTTGTTAACTTTTATATGTAGAATGGACGGTCTTCCCCCATCTCCGTAGGAATTTCCGTAGAAATTCTCTCCTTATTGCCGTCTTAACTTGCTTGCCAATTTTAGCTTTTTAAATCCAGTCGTTTGGTCTGAGTGTTGTCTGTCAGTCACTCATTAATGGACGAGTTTTTATATATTGATTTGAATAAAATATCGACATAGCATAACACACACGTGTTATTCCACACTTAGTAAAAAAATACCTACTAAGAAAACGTATAAAGCATTGAGCGTAGCAGAATTTTGAACCCGCGCTTCTTTAGAAACCGTCGAAGCGCTCTGACCAACTAAGCCAGACGTTCTCATTGAGCTACATACAACAGACAGACAGTTCTAACTTATAATTTTAAAATTCATTAAGCAATATGGGGCTTTAACTAGTTCCATATAAAAGGAATCACACTAGTCTGACTTCTGATAGTGCAAAGTTGGCTCGGCATTGTACTGTAGATCGAATCACCGTTGTATTGTTATCAGCCGCAGCTCACTAACCTCGACTCTTAATAGAGAAATATTTATGTTAAAAGCTGAACGCGATTATATTTAACGTTCATTTTTTTTCAGCTTCACGCTGTATCCCGCACACAGCAGGGTAGGCACACGGAATCCAGTGTTAAGACACTCCATTCCCCACTTTCTGTCGAATTCTTTCTTTCGAAAATGGAAATATAAACTTGAATAAATATTTTACTTTCTCGAATAGGGATCGAACCCACAAGCGTCTTGTTACAGTCACCCTTATACCGCTTCGCCAGGACGGCCTCAATTATATTATTAACATTTATATTTCTATTTCTTCGCTCTGATGTCGAGGTAAAGTGCGGCATTAAGTTCTGCCACTCAACGCGCAATGCTTCCAGAACTTGGCAGAAAGTGGGGAACGGCGTGTCTTAATATTAGGCTTGTTCTGCTTACCCTGCTGTGTGTTGAAAACAACGTGAAGCTGAACACGATTTCAACAAAATTTTTGATAAAATGTTTCGTTTTCCGGACGACCTTCAACCTCTTCAACCGATGAAAACATTGAAATTAGAAGAAGATACCAGTCATACCAGTGTTAGTCGTGGCGTAGGGGCACAATGTGTAGCTGTAAAAACCGACTGATTGTGGGTTCGATCCCCACTCGAGGAGATGAAATATTTATTTAAATTTATATTTTCATTTCTTCGCTCTCGTATCGGCGCAAAGCGCGACGTTGAGTTCTGCCACTCAAAACGCAATGTCTCCAGAATACTGCAGATAGTGGGGAACGTAGTGTCTTAACACTAGGTTCCCCCTCTGCCTACCCTGCTGTGCGAGATACAGCGTGCAGCTGATTTAATTTCTTAATTTTTTATTAACTATATTGAACAAAATCTTATAACTTTAGGCAGCGTCTTATTGCTGAGATAAGGAAGCCGAGGCACCTCGAAGCACTTGCCTCGCACAAGTATACCAACGAATGCAATTAAAGTGTATACGCTAATGCAAATAACCAGTTATATTATATTTGGTTATAGTTTCGCTTGAAAGCCTTCGAATGCCATTTTTAAACTTAATGTTAATAAGCAACAAGCTTATCTTAAGCTTTTCTTTTCTTAGTTACGTAAAAAAGAAACAAACAAAAAAAGAAATAATCATATTATGAAAATTATCTTTTTAAGTTTAAGCTTTTCTTTTCTTAGTTACGTAAAAAAGAAACAAACAAAAAAAGAAATAATCATATTATGAAAATTATCTTTTTAAGCTTTTTCTGTATTATTTTTTTCATATATTCTACATATTCCAGCAATTTTTGCATTATATTGGACCTTTATATCCCGCTTGTAGCAAGGTAGTAAGTGTTGAGCGGTGGTATTCTAGATGCCCTTTGTCTTGTTATCAAAGCGAGAAGATAAAAATTAATTAGTTCACCCGAGTTGGAATTGAACCCACTACCGTCATTTTTACGGTCACATACTCTGCCGCTACGTTAAAGGAGCCACGTATCTAACAATTTAATATAAGAACCTCGTGTAACGCAAAAATAACTATTTTATAAAAAAAATCAAATCAGCTTCACGCTGTATCCCGTACACAGCAGGGTAGGCAGAGGGAATCTAGTGTTAAGATATTCCGTTCCCCACTTTCTGCCGTATTTTAGAGGCATTGCGTGTTGAGTGGCAGAACTCAATGCCGCACTTTGCCTCGATACCAAAGTGAAGAAAATAAATATTTCACTTCCTCGAGTGAGGATCGAACCCACAACCGTCGCATTACAGTCACACCCTTGTGCCGCTACGCCACGGTGGCCTAATTTATATCACCCCTAATTGTACTTAAACAGTTTTATTGGACTTTTTCTTTGATAAAAGTAAATGTCAAAGTCAGCGAAATGCGAGAAAAAACAATGAGCGGATTAGGATCAAACCTTATTTACTCGGCCTCCCCTAATTGATACCCGTATCAATTTTAACCATAGATGGAGCTACGAATAAAGCGATTTAATATATTTTTTAGAGTCCCTCGTGGCGTGGCGCGATGTTTGTGGGTTCGATCTTCACTCGAGGGATAAACTGATATTAACATAATAAATCCTTAACGGTTAATAAGACACCATTTTTTTAAATAAAAGACTATTATTAATTATTGAGGCCAGTCATGGCGCAGGGGCACAAGGTGTGACTGTAAAACCGACTGATTGTGAGTTCGATCCCCACTCGAGGAGACGAAATGTGTATTTAAACTTATATTTCCATTTCTTCGCTCTGGTACCGAAGCAAAGCGCGGCGTTGAGTTTTGCCACTCAGCACGTAATACCTTCAGAATACGGCAGAAAGTAAGGAACGGATTGTCTTAACACTAGGTTCCCTCTTCCTACCCTGCTGTGTGCAGTAATAATAACAAATATTTCACTTCCTCAAGTGGAGATCGATATATAAATAAGATTTTCTACAATTTTCACTTCTATCGCTTTTCTTATGGCCCGCTTGGACACTGTTCGTTAAATCATATTGTACACGTCCATGCCACCTATATTTGCACGTTAGTTTTAGTGGATAGATGAATTTGGGCCCTAATCATATTTGTTAATCGTAACGCATGACCAACAAACATTAATAAATAGTAGTATGTCCATAAAATTATGTATTTTTTTATTAAATTAAAGATTTGTTGATTAGTTCAAGTTTACATGAAGAATAGAAATATTAAAAACAGAGCCGGTTAGCTCTTCCCTTGATTTGTGTTTAACACAATAAAATGGTGCAGTAACATCTCTCAGGCCATAGTGGCGCAGCAGCACAGTTGTAGGTTCGATTTCCACTTAATAACAAGACAAAGAGCGCCAGCGTGGAGATTTACCGCTCGAAAATCTTAAAAGTTGGGTATTGCGTGGGGAAGCGAATGTATGTGGGGAAGCGAGGCCATACACATTAGGTTTTGCATAATGTTTTACCTTCTTCGGAGGATCAAGCGATAGGCAAACTCTAGCGTGCATGTGATAAAACTGTACAGTTATCGATGCCTGTACATTCAACCGAGCAAATATGAAAATTGATAATGTCACGGTTGTCAGTTTTAATAAAGTTTTTTATCCATTCTTTAATAATTTTTAAAAGCTTATTGGTATAAATTTCAATTAATTTATCAAATGAACATGAAAGAAATGATTTCTTTTCAATAAAAAGCGTTTAGACCATTCGGCGCGATTTCTTTTTCTGTTCTACAGAACTAGTGTTTAGCCAAGTACAGCTATCACATCGTCATCATCTATTGTAGTTCGGCAGGCACTGTAAACAATATCTAGTAGGCGTCCTATGGGCGTTCATGGGAAACCAGTACATGCAAGCCCTAACGTGTATGTGGAATATGAAAATCAGTTGTACCTTTGGGTTATGCCTGCAAGGTTAAAACCATCATGCAAAATCTAACGTGTATGGTCTCTATAAAGTGTTCTTTTTTAAGCAAAGTAATTTGCATTAACATTTGCTATAACCAAACGTAAGATTTCTGATAAAAAAAATCTAAAATACAACATGGCCGCTATTATATTTAATAGAAATTTGTAAATGACAAAACCAACACATGGACATAACAGTAATTGCTCGAGGCTGTCTGTGTACGTGTTGCGTAAAATGATTGTATTTTATTAATTATATGTACATCGGTTTAACTAGTTTTATTTATCGGATTTTGATCGAAATATCTGCTTATTTTTGTATTTTTGGGATTTTAGTGAAAACTAAATTTAAGTGACAGTTAGTCACGTTGTAAAAGCAACACTTGTGTTTCGGCTCCCACTCATTCCAAGCTATTTTTATTTCCTCATTCGGATAGGCAAAGCGCGGCGTTGACTTCCGCTTAACTCACACTGTCTCCAAACTTGGGTGGATAGTGGTAACGTGTCCCTTGTATTGCTTCTAAGAGACATGGAGTCTCTTGGACAAAGTATCTACAAGTGCTCTGACCATAGACTCTTATCAAATTTCGTAGAAAATGTTTTACGCATATTACAACTTATTTATATATTTGCCATATTTGTTGGAAAAATTTTGCAATTGAAAAATTTAACTATTTCGCTTTTCTTCTTCGCTGTTTCTTCTGCATATCAATGTAATGCTAGTAACTATCACCTAGCATTAATTAATATGTGACGATAGCACAGTGGACGCTATATACTCCGGCCAAGCAGGTCTTTCTTAGGCTACCAGTTTTCGCCAGCATCCTTCGGGAATGTCTCCTCATGGGGTTCAATGATCTGTTAAAAGCTTGATACTTTGGCTTTGCGTAGAGACATCTCCTCGCTGTGCATTCTCTACCCCATTTATTACGGGGAGTGTTCTGAAGAACTGTTTGACCTATTACCTGTCACCAAATTTTCTAACCGCATAGTACGTCACAAGCTCCAGAACCATCCACACATCTGGATACGTGGCAATCCACTGTGCCGCTTTATAGGAACTTCCTTCCAAGCGCCATACAACTGTGAAATGGCCTACCTGCGGCAATGTTTCCAGGTTGATACGACCTGGGTACCTTCAAGAAACGCAAGTTGGCTGGCAAAATGTCTGTAGCTCCTCTGGTGGTGCACGGGGTCGTGCGGTAATCATTTACCATCAGATGACCCGTATGCTTATTTGCCTATAGTAAGCAGCTATATGGCAATTCTATGGAATTCTAAGAAGTTTCTTCTTTTATGGCATAAATGCATGTATTTTTTTTTTCTGTAGCCCGAGGAAGATTTTAAAATAGCAACTATTCATATAATTTCGTTTCAAAAATAATAAATACTAAAAGAAATAATAAAAATATGTTTATTATAAATAAATTTGTTGAATGTCAAGTGTAATATTTAAAGTCGTCTCAAAATGCAATCTAACTTTTGCTAGTTTATTAATAGCAATTTCTGTTTTGCAACTTATAATAAGCTTAATTTTTTACCGCAATATTAAAATTTAAAATTAAAAAATATATATTTTTTGTACTATTTGCTCTTGGGCAACCCTTGACCATTAGTTTTTCATATTTCACGAATGTTTTATCTTTTTTTCTTTTTATTTATCTCTTGCTAAAATAGGCTAATGACAGTACTAATAATATTATTTCTATAGCTTCACATTTATTTTCTTTGAGGCCGTCGTAACCCTGGTTGGTCTGACCTGTGATACCTGACGCCGTGGCGCAGGCGCAATCGTGTGATTGTGTTCACGACAGGCTGTGGATTCGATTCCTACTTTAGGAAATGAAATACTTATTTTAATATTGCCATTTCTTCGTTTCGGTGTCAAGTCAAATCGCGTCATTGAGTTTCATCGCTCAACACGCAGTACTCCGGAATTTGCAGTTTGCTCCAGAAAATCGTGAGCGATTCATCTAAGCACTAGGCTCCCTTGGCACACTCTTCTACATGAAAGATATAGAGTGAAGCTGAATAAAAGTCCACTAGACACAAAATTCAACACAACTAAAGGTCTTTGTTAAAAATCTTCAATGGCACAAAGCTTTAATACTGTATGCTAATCAAGCCGGACTGTAAAATCAATCACAGTGGCTCGCTCAGTTCGTTAGTCGGCTAATGAAATCGGATACAGTACGTGACCGGCGATCCGTATTGTCTCTTTGTTTTCTTTGATTGCTTTTTGTGCGGGTACTATGTATAGGCGCTATAGGATAGCCAATTGTGTTTTATGGCTCGTGAACTGAAAATTTTTCATTTTTTGTTTAATTCCCCTAAACTTATGTTATTTTATGATTTTAGAGATGGATAGATCTAAAAAGACATCTAAAAAGGCAAAGGCAATATTAAATAGTATGAAGTAAGCCTAACAAAAGGTAACTAACTGCTGTATACCCTCGACTGTCTATTTTCACCAACATAAGGTTTGTAATGGCTCTTATAACACATATGAGTGCAATGTTATCATCAATATAAATTAATTATGTCCAAACTCAAGCTACTGTAAGCAGTTGAGGATCTTCCTTAAGTATCCTTCGTCTTCATTATCAGACTCCTAATAAGAGTGACGACCCATTTAAGTTTAAGTTCCCATTCTAAAGTTTTCAAGTTGTTCATCATCATATTTAACTACAATAATTACTTGACCATTACGACGATACTGTAGGTGACTCAAATATCCGGATGTCGGGCTCCTAAGATTGAAAGAGTTCAGAATTCGAATATAACATAATCCAATTCTCATCAAATCGACATGAGCCACTGAGCCACATGGGAAGCACCAGCTTTCTAATGATAAAAGAAAATCGAAAATCTGAGGTAAAAAATATAAAAAATACAGTCGAAATGAGAACCTTCTATTGAAGTTAGTTAAAAAGTAAATATGTAGTTTGATATATAAATAAGTACATAAATATTTCCCTAAATAAATTTTAATTGTTCTTTGTCATAAAAAATGTTTATTTATAATTGGAATAAATTAAAAAAAAAAACAACATTCATAAAAAAAACATAAAATAAAAACACCGCCTGTAAAGCACTATTAGTTTAACTATATAGTAACGAACGTACGCGAAACGTAAATTTGATTTGGCTATTCTGAATTTTCATGGCATAGTTCACAGCTGTTTGTCCGTCGCGTTTTATGTATAGAACCTAATTCTGTAAAAAAATACTTTTCAATTTACCTTTGCTAAAGAAATAATGAATAAATATGTATGTATTTCTTTGAGCTTGTTGCTATCTACCTCAAGAATTATGTGGAAAGTGTAAGCTTTTGTCTTAATGGGAACGGAGTGTCTTAACTCTATTTACCCAGGTTCCCTCTTTTTATCCTGCTATGTTCGGGTTTTAGCATGAAGCTAAAAAATGTATGGTAACAAAGTCGAAAAAAGGTGTGTTACTAATTAATAATAATGTTAACTTATATATAGGATAATATTGCAAACAAGGATCTAACTATTAAGGAACTATCTACGTTGTTAAATTTATATATCATCTACATATATCGAAATAAGAAGAGCGATTTCATGTTAAGAAGACAATTAAATGAAGAAAATCTTGCACAGCTCGTTTGGGCGCGTCGAATGAATGAGTGATAATAAAAAGGCAAAAAAGATCTATGATAAAAATGTGAGCGCCAAGAAACACAATATTACAGATACTGAAGGAAGGATACGTGAAAAGCATGAGGACCCCCTGGAGGGCATGTATGAAGAGGTTAATGACAATGGGCGAGGTGAAAGAGGTATGTAGAGACCGTAGCGTTTGACGCTCCGTGGATATGTACCGAAGTCAGTCGTATAAGACAGTACTTATCAGATAAACCGAACCATTAGATCAGCTTTGATAAGCCCCATATCCTCGAAGAACAGATATATTCCTACAATTGAGTTCCCAGTCAGATTCATGACGCGACGACCTCAACCAGTGAAAATGCGACGACTTGAAATTATTACATACTTATATTACAATTTCTTGATGCATTTCCAATTTTGATTTCCAATAACACACAACTGCCCAGCTATTACTATTGGCATACATCAATATTACTTGTTCAATAGCCTTTGACGTGACGCTTATATCGCGTTAGCAAATAATCCTAAATCAAATATTAATAAAGGCCAATGGACATTTTTACGAAACCATCTTCTATATTTTAAGGCAAAAAATAATAATTTCCAATAGCAATGACATAAGTAGTGATTTATTTTTATTTAATTATAAAAATAAATATTAGCTTTACGCTGTGTCGCACACACAGCAGGGTAGGCAGAGGAAACCTAGTGTTGAGACACTCCTTTTCCTATTTTCTGCCGTATCCTGGAGGTATTGCGTGTTGAGTGGCAGAACTTAACGCCGCGCTTTGTCTCGAAACTAGAGCGAAGAAATGGAAATATAATCGTAAATAGATATTTCACTTGCTCGAGTGGAGATCGAACACATAACCAACGCGTTACAGTCACACCCTTGTGCCGCTGATCCATGATAGCCTCAGCCTCATTTATTTTATTATAATTTAATATTTAAGGTATTCATATTTATTAGTTAGTAACGATAAATTCTAATTGAACCAATTAAGTGAATGAATCAATATTTTTAATACGTATGAAATTAATAAATGAATACCCATATACAAAAAAATAAATAAAGAAAAAACAAAAACCCGATCGCATAAAACTAACAAAAACCGGACAAGCACGAGTCGAACTCGCCCACCGAGGGTTCCATACAAAAATCGGAAACATTGCCTCCCTTGAACTAGCAGATTTGGTAAGGGCCCATTAATGTTATAAGTGCAAATGTATAGTTTTCAGATATTTTTCTAAGCTAGTACTACTTGTAGATCTTAGCTGCTAAGTCTCAAAATTGTAGGTCAACCGGATGTACCCTATTAATTTTGATTCTCTTTATGATGTCGAAATATGCATAGTTGCTTATTGCGGTATAACGGCCATATCTTTTTTCGTAAATGTTTATCAGTAAATCAAGGAAGAGAATAAAATCGAGATCTGAGTATATGGTTTAAATATCAACTCGGTATCTCAAAGGGTTCCTGAGATAAAGCCTCTTGACAGACACACAGACAGACGGACGAATAGATGGACAACAAGGTGATCTTATAAGAGTTCCTTTTTTCTATAAGAGGTATGGAACTCTAAAAATCAATCGCAGTAATTTATTAGAATTAATAATGGTACCTTTCTTTAACCAACCAACCAAAAAATCATAAAATTTGTGTTCTGGTGTTAGTTTTTATGTAGACACTTTTTTAGTATTTTATTAAGTATAGATGGAAAGACTATTTAATTAGAAACTCTGCGTATCTCCTTTAATATTTAACAAAGTGTAAATACAACATTGTTGTACAAAATACAATTATGATGTTAACATTTATTTTTTTATTATAAAGTAAACATATAAATTCTACATCCGATCAAAATTGAACGAACTTCCTGTATTTATTTTGTAACTTTGGGAATAAATTGAAAATTCAAACATGCCTAATCCAGTCTAGGGCTCCAATTATGGCGTCGATCCTAAACAAACGGTCCCAAGCACATATTTAGATTAAAATTTGACGGATTGTAAAAATAATATTGTGCGGTTGATATGGTAGAGTACCCCTACCCTTGTGGCTCGAGTTGTGACTACAAAAGTTTCGTGTTTTCTTTTGCTTTTAATGTGACTTTTGGAATTTTTTTTAATTATAATTAATATTACATTGAGTGGAGAGTTAAATTAAATATGGAAATATGTTAAAAAAATAATAGAAAGGAATAATATGAGGCCGTTGTGGCGTAGCGGCTTAGCTCTTACTAAACTTAACCATAGTGGCTTGGAATCCCATTCAAGAAAATGGGTTGTTTATATTTCTTTGTTTTAGTAAAAACTTAATATACTAAGCACGGCGTTGAACTTCGACAATTTCTTTAAGTGCCAAAAAGAAAAATTTCGTTTCGTGTGCGGGATTCAGCGTGAAATTGACTTTGATTTCTTTTGTATATTATTCTTTCTAAATTAAAAAGATACTTTATTATGGTTGTTCCAAATTCAAAAGTGATTGTACACCAATAAATATATTTACAGATATAGGGAATATCAAAATATAATAGATTGGATTTATCTCAAAGTCAACGATTTCTTTTGAACTTTACTATAAAGGCGAGACAATATATTTTGTACCATCGTTATGGTGACAAATTTAGTAGGAAAGATCTAAGATACAAAGAAATATCGAAGATACAAGATACACCTTTATAAAGTAGGATAAACAGAGAGACAAACACTCCGTTATTTCTTTAATTATGAGTCGTCAAATGTTAATTGGCGGAACTCAACGCCGTTTTCATTTTCAGTGAAAATACAAGGAAATTGGAAATCTTAGTAAATGACTAACAAATAGTCTCCCCTATAGCCCGAGCGTCACGATCACCATACGTTACAAATGACCCCTATAAATACGGATTGCGTTCTGAAAGCGTTTCCTTGTACATTCTCATGGTACGTCGAGGTGAAGTTGTGGTTTAAATTATTACCCATTTTTATTTAATAGCAAGCTAAATTTATTTTATTTCTATAAATAAAATATCGTTGAGCGTCTGACGGGATAAGTGTGATTTCGTTTCATTTATGCGAAAGAAAGCTTAAGCTTATCTTTAAATTATTATAAAAATTTATTTATTATATTTCTTGTTATTCTCGAGAGCGAGAGAGTCAAAATCACACTAAATAACAATTATAATTATTGTTATTTATAGCTCCATCCAAGTCAAGACTTAGACTTAGACATTGCGTGTTGGGTAACGGTCCCCAACACCACATTCGTAGCTACTTACACCATCGAGCGTGATGGTGATGGAACGTTGCAGTCCTTGAAAGGTAGTGTTAAGCTAGATCATCACTGCGGACAAGCTTTCCATAATGGACTCGCAAACTTATAACCGTAAACGTACTGAGTCTTCGTAGCATTTGTCTCTCCGTTCTCTCTGGCTACCACGCTTAGGCTACTAAGCTAGTATATTTTTTAATAATAAAACTTAATTAATAACTATAATTAAAAAGATTGTTAGTATCTTAATTGTTTTTATTCTATGCATTCTCTTACTGTTTACGACAAAGAAATGCTTTACTTTGAGCAATCTTTGTTCATTTCTACTCGCATTCGCTTTTTTAATAAAACTTGAAATATAATAACGTAATGACACAGAGCGTTCTATTAAATTATTTCTTAAGTACTTTTATATATGTATGTATGTATGTCTGTGTCTTTATTTAATATAAGGTCATGGATTCGAATCTTACATGTTTATTATCTAATCTATAATTGAAGGATTTTGATTTCAGGGAATGATTTACTTATTTTCCGACTTTGATAACAAGATAAAGTGCCGCATTGAGTTGACTTATCACGTAATGTCTCAAAATAAGTGGTGAAAGGTAGTTCTGTTCTGTTCTTTTTATTACGGCATTCCGAGCGTGACAGTTGAGCACAAAGTCATGTCACGCCAATATCACGTTAAATGGACAACATACATAAGAGATTGTACGGTAAAAAAGAGATAATATTACACAACAGAAAAATGCATGCTTAAAAGAGATCCAGTTAAAATACTGCATCACTTCATCTATAAAAATATAAAAATATATGTACAATATATAAACATCGAGGGTTAGTAAAAAAGGAGAGTTGGTGTTGGTTGTGAGTTAACACTACGTGACGTAAAGCGTTACAATAAGGATAATATTCCTTTTGAATTGGAATTGCGTTTTGGATATACTTCAAACTTATAATTATCGCAATACATCAAGCATTAATAAGCAACTGTCTGCAAAGCATTCATTTTTTTTCTTCAACTTCAGAGGAAACCTAGTGTTGAGACACTTCGCCCCCTACTTTCCGCCAAATTTTCAAGGTCCCCCATTAAATCATTCAACCGATTGGGCTTCGAACCAACTTCCATCGCGTTAATAGTCACATGCTTGTGCCACTGTACAACTGTGCCTTTAGCGTTAAATTATTGCATTATACTCGCAAATCGTCTAGAATTTCCAATTTACGATTTACCAATCTTCTAAGCGATAGATAAATGTCATAAAACGGAATTAATTAAATTTGACGTACGTGTTTTTAATGGTTTAAATAGCTG
>DWGR01001896.1:0-14842 GCA_018247715.1 Heliconius burneyi | reverse complement strand
AAAAAACATATTAATGAGTTATGTTTTGTAGTCAGTGGCAAAGTAGTTTTAAAACAAATGAAACTGTCAAAAGAGCCCGCATAGTAGCTCGAATTTAGGCACTTAAAACAACTAAGATCTTTTTACTTCCTTATTCCTTAATAATATTTCCAGGCTCGGTTCGCAGCGTGGCATAGAGGATGTTAAATCAGTTCCGTTCTTCCGCGGCGTGGACTGGAGCCACGTGCGCGAGCGCCCGGCCGCCATTTCGGTCGACGTACGCTCCATAGACGACACGTCGAACTTCGACGAGTTCCCCGATGTCAAGCTCGAAATACGTGAGTGAAATGTTTCCTATGATTTTATGTTTTACATAGTCACCTTCACGCTGTTTCCCGTAAACAGCATAGTAGACGGAGGGAACATAGTGTTAAGACACTCCGTTCCCCACAGAACTTTTCGAGGCATTGCGTGTTGAGTAACGGAGCTCAATATCGGACTTTTATCTTGTTGCCGATGAAAATGATAACTACCTTATTTTTTTAAAAAATCAGCTTCACGCTGTATCCCGCACACAGCAGGGTAGGCAGAAAGAATCTCGCGTTAAGACACTTTGTTTCCCAATTTCTGCCGAGTTCTGGAGACATTGCGTGTTTAGTGGCAGAACTCAACGCCGCTTTTTGCCTCGACACCAGAGCGAAGAAAATGGAAATATAAACGTAAATAAATATTTTACTTCTTTGAGTGGGGATCGAACCCGCAACCAGTCGATTTTGCAGCGCACGAAGTCACACCCTTGTGCCGCTGCGCCACGACGGCCTCACTTTTTACCTTATTTTTTATTATAAGGTAATGAATAAAATAATAGATATTCGTTTATATAGAATAAATCAAATCAAAAAGTCAAAGTCAGAATCAAATGTTAGTATCATTTTGGCTTTGCAGTAAGAATTATGTTTATATATGTATATAATAGACTAAATGTATAATAATATAATATTATATATATAGACTAAAATATCTGTATCCATTGGCATAAGATATTAATATTATAATTCATCACATTCCCACTCTATTCTAATGTGACAAGAAAACTTAGGATATTTATTTTACTACCGTTACATAACGGTATTATAATAATAATAAAGAAATTTTGTCTCCTGCCCTTATTTTTTAATCAATTTTTACTAACGCAACTAATTAACGCTATCCTATCCATATGAGGGAACATAAAACATATTTAAATAGTTACTAAGACATATACAGAAGTCTCTAACACCCCTAATAATAAATCGTCTTGGACTTATTATTGTTTTATTTCCAGCATCAGCGCCCATTGCCCAAGAGGGTGAGATAGCCTACAAGGACTGGGTGTTCATAAACTATACGTTCAAGCGTTTCGAGGGGCTCACCCAGCGCGGGACGCCCACGAAGAAATGAGTGCCAGTGTGAGAGCCCGCCTGGCCGGTGTACGTCGGACCCCCACCCCGTACACCGATCAAGTGCTGCACGATATTGTAAACTAGTAAACAACATGTACTTGTACTCCATTCGATTTGTTTATGTTTTGTTGTTAATGATTTGAGAAGAGGAGGGGAGAGGAGATGATACGCCCGCTAGTGGGTAATAATTTTGTGCCAGTATCACAACCTCCCTACAATGATCTATGTAATGTTGCAAGATACTGTAAACTAATGAACTAATATACTTGTACTCCACAAAATTTACACATGTGCGTTTTACGTGTTGAATTTTTTTTTATAGTTGTAAATTTTTTTTATTTACATTTTTTTCTTCGTTATAATGTATTATAATTTCATTATGAATTGTACTTTTTTTTATTTTTATTTATTTTAAATATTTTTTTGTTATAATACATTATAAAGTGTACTACAAATAATACAGATACATACAATAAACGATCATGTGTTTTTATATTGAAATTACTGTAAGCATATTCAGATATTAAATTTAAATTTTCTTATTTTAGTAAATCATGCAATATATTTATTTTTATAATGGAGAACAAGTACTAGCAGCATACAAACCAATATCCAAGTGAAGTGCAACAGACGACCAACTAAATAATGGTGTATGTGTGTTCATTCTGGCTCTGGCATCGGATACTAACCTTAAAATCGTTCTATTAATGAGTTTGAGCGTCAATTTACACTGAAAGTTTGTAAAAATCGTACATACTATGATTGTAGAGCATTACATCAAATGAAACTTGGCCCCAGATTGTATTTAACCAAGATATATTTTTATTAAAATTTATAAAATAATGAATTCAGATTTCTATTTATACAATTTTATTTAAACTGAATGCAACGAAATTTTAATGGGATCACTAATGAGATAGATAATTATTGATTTAAGTGGTGCGCATCAAAGTTAACTTATTGCTGATTTTAAAAAATAATGCTCTAATTTATTACAATGAAATGAATCGGTGTTGGTATTTATAAAAATTAAAAAGAACACTTATTGGATATTTGCGCACAAAATCGATATTTTGAGTTATAAAAATTTATTACACAGTATTTACGAATATAATATACACATATGTACATTATTATTATTGTTAAATAAATGTATTTGTTTCTATTATAACTTTAGCTAAGTTTCATTTGAAATTTTAATGCTCTTACCTTCAATTTAGAGGTTACTCTCTCGGGCACAATATTGCGGGGCCACGTTACTTAAATATTCATATTTTATGAGACATGCTTATTGGTGAGACAGTGACATCTACTCCACGGCTTGCGTAAGTCTTGTGCAAATGTATAACTATAGTTTAAGATTTTTTTTCATTGTTTCATCTATTTATTTAGTAAAAGTAAATTAGTGGTACAATGATAATGATTACAATGTTATTAACTCAGATTGATTTACGTAGAGTTGATGTCACTTACTGTCTTACACATAATATCTAATAAAATACGAAAATTTAAATAACCCTCTCAGTATTATATATTATGGTTCGAGCAGTCGAAACGAGCGACTCAAGTGAAAAACGCATTTGCTCATACCATTTTTATGAAAGATGGATTATTGTAGTTTGTAGATGTAAATTCGCATTTTATTTTTACCTTTCAGAGCTTATTAGCACTACTTCTTGCCAAATGCGAGCAGAATAGTGAGTGTCTCACATTTGATTTCCGTTATACGAATCTTTATAATACGTATTTATAGCATTGATAAGCTGTGATGTGAACTTGCACTATGCTGCTATTTTTATATTTTCTGTTTAAAAGAACTATTTTATTTATGAAAAATTGTATATTTTCACACATTATATTATAGAATATGAAGTATTGATCCTCAACCAAAAGTACTTGTACATTTCTGTAGAGCAATTTTTAATGTTGCTAATTTTTCCTCAAAATTTACTAAAAAAAATCTTGCTGTGAATTTTGTCGTATAATTTTACAACGATAAATGCTTGTTCCTGCACTATATATTAAAAAAAAACATATTGTGTATGTATGTTATAATCGATTCTGCCCAAACTCAATCTTTGGACTAGAAAATAGACTATTTAAAATGGGTTGAACCGGTTCAGTATTTTTTTGTGATTTGTGGACGAATTAAAATACACTTAACATATAAAATAGTCATATAACGCTTATATTCATACACTATTTATGTAAATAGTATATTTCGTAATATTATTGCTCAGAACAAATATATTGGAAAATGTATAAAATAGAATTCCGTCCAAAATTGAGTTACTATCAATAGTATTATATATATACATATATGTTTATCATCAAATCGACATAATAACGACTGTATAATCAGTAATGATTTCAAATTTGAAAACACTATTTATTAAAATATACCAGTATATATATATATATATATATATATATATATATATATATATATATATATTATCTTGGAACAAGCATTTTCGTAAAATTTAAAAAATTTCACTGTTATGTCGCTACAAAGTCAATTTCAATATGTATAGATCGTCAACAACATCTATTCACGTTTTATAAGGTTACCAAACATGTTAAATATCAAAAGTCTGGTCGCTGTGTACGAGAAGTGAACCAATTAGAAATTTTCTAATTCCTCTATAAAATATGTTTTTAAATGAAATAAGAAATATCTGTGACGTTATTGTTACGTAAGTGTTTAGATGAATCTAGTGTTCTTATTCCTTAGCGGTAGATCTTGCCTCTAGTGTAAGTACAAAATAAACATAATGACAATCATTCAATTGCTTCACTCGATTCCTGATGTACATTTACTGGCATTACTGTCAGCGGGGGACATATTACACGTGTATAACCACTCTCACCACACACACACACGAATATGTGCGTTTCGATCACGGAACATAACTCCATACTTCAGTATGACTATAACATTTATACGTAATTGTCTACTATCTAAATATTTATATTCCTTAATGATGGCGTTCATGAATTTGCCAACTCTGAGATTGTATATTTTGTGACATCTATGAATTATCGGTGTAAGTGTACCTAATATAATAATGTTAGTACATAAATCATGTTCTCTCTTAACTCGATTATAATGTTGTAAAATGATATAAATGTAATATGTATTTAATACGTAAGTGCGGCCGTTTTGGCTCAGCTGTGTGTGATATCGCAGTCACTACCAGCCTGTACAACCTACTGTAATGTCGTGTTACTTATAATGTGTTCCAGGATTTATATATATAAGGGCAACGAACACACTGTTCGTACAGAATGAAATTCCTTACGTTTTCCTTGCTTTTATTTTAGTGTAGTACCCGTAGACTACTAATGGTAAATATCGATGTTGTATAATTTCTAACTGTATATCGTTCAATTTGTTAAGAACTAATTATGGTTTAGTTAAATTATTTAGTTAATTTTTTTTTCTGTAGCGCAACGGCTTTACCAAGCTTGCGTTCAGAGCCTGAAGATATTTTTTCTTTTAAATTAAACTTGAATTCAGTAGATGTACTAACGTCTTTGATAGTGTCCAATAAATATTTATGTGCGTTTCGACGCGATGGATTTTGACATGTGTTGTAGTATAAGGCGTCATGTTAGTTAGGCTTGTGCAGTTCTGATATTGATGTTTCATTATAGACCAAGATTTACTGAACTGTAATAACTTACCGGTGAAACCTCCACTACAATAAGGACATAAAAACATGGGCTTATGAAATTTATAAAGCATTTAACTTATTATGTATTGTAATTTCTTTCAATGGGCGGTGGGGTCGACAGTTGTTCTTGTTGATCAAGCTTGATCAAGGTTAGACGTAGAAAATGTATGGCGTATAATTTATATTGAAAAATTACCGGTTTTAATAAAACGGAGTTTTTCTTAATACGAATATATAAGAAAAATGGGTATTGATCGACCAAATGAAATGAGGAGAAATTCCTTACATAATATTATTAAGTAACAAAATGAAATCAACTTATACCTAACTTATGTATACCTACGTTTTTATATTCTTTTGTATATCAAATACTTTATAGGGTATGTTGTTGTTTATATTGTAACTAGCGACTTAAACGCGGCTTCGCCCGCTTAATTTTTTTAAACCAAATCTTTTCATAAATAGCAGCCTATGTGTTATTCTGATACATAAGCTATATGGCAGTAAAAATGGTCATTTAAATCCGTTCAGTAGTATTTGCGCTAAAGTATAACAAGCATCCAGATTTATAATATTAGTAGAATTTCGCTGTCTTGTATGTGAGTAAATAGAGATATAAACGACAACATATTTTGTCGCTCTTACATATCCGCACAGTCAGTTAATATGTAAATGTTATTCGCACTCTTTACAAATCAGTGTTCATATTCAATGTCTATGTAATGCGATATAAGATACTTAAGTCGGAAAGCAACCGACGCTTTTTTTTTAATAAATTTTTACCTATTTTGCTTTGTTATTTGTTAATGATAGAGAAAAATTAACTATTTCAATTTAGATCATTTTTATTTATTTATTTTCTTGAAATATTAATTTTAAATGAATTTTAAATATCGCTTTATTTATTCTAATATAATGCCTGCAGATCAGCTATCATATTTTGAATATTTAGTATGTTTTTATTGTTTATTACGAACATATGATTCGGTACGCAAATGAATTTGATGTTAAAAGCCAAGGTTTATTTTATTTCCGTTACAATTTGTTTAATTTGCGTTTTTTACATCTGTCTTAAAAATATAAAAGTTGATATTTTTTATTTCGTGTACAATTATTTCTACCCTATTATCTTTGAAAATATATATCTCTTTCTATAATGTTAACGTTGAATAAATTTAATTATATTTTAGATCAAAATATTTTCTTTACTTCACGCTCTATCCCACACATTGGTAGGCAGAAGTAACCTATTAATCTAGTAAAACACTCGGTTCCCATTAAGAAACTTCCGTTCCTCACTTTCCATCGAACTCTGGAGTCATGGAGTCATATACATGACTTTATTTCGATATTTTAGAAATATATGGCTTGGCTGAGCAGCGTTTCCATTTATTTGAAGAAATTAAAAAATACGCCCCTATCCCCTTAAATCAGGTTCACGCTGTATCCCCTTAAATGGTTTTAAACATATTCTGACATGAAAATCAGGAACTAGTAGAAAGATGGCGGAAATTAAATAAATAGTCTCTAGAGATCGGCAATACTTTTAGTATACTGTCTTTTAGTAACTGAAAAAAATCTTGATGCTTGGCACTATCACGCACACAGCAGGGTAGGCAGAGGGAACCTAGTGTTAAGACACTCCGTTCCCAATTTTCCGAAAATTCTGGAGGCAGTGCGTGTTGAGTGGCAGAATTCCACTCCGCGCTTTGTCTCGATACTAGAAAATATTGATTTAAATTATTAAAATATAAAAAAATATTTCTTATATCTTATCTTAATAAAAAAGTATTATTTAATAAAGTCCTACAAAGCTGGTGCCTTGCCCATAGCGTTGGAGAACCGTTGCGTTACCCAAAAAAAAAAATTAAATCGGAGCAAACGTGTTTTCATATTCATCATATTTCAATTATATCATTGATTTACTTTTGTAAATAGACCTACTACTAATTTTATTCTGTAAAATCTGCTAAGCTTAAGATTTGAAAGTTTATGATCACATAAATTGTGTATAATGAGGTTATAAATTGATATTGAAAAATTAAAAGAAAAACTTTCTTTTCTCCTTTTTAGAGCGTTTAAATAAAAGCTTTTTCTAAAACGGATTTTTCAGTTTTATTTTATTTGTAATGGAATTTTAAAATTTCTTCGTCACATACGTTCATTTTGCTAGCTTGAAAAACAACAGGTGTCGGTTCCAGTTTCGCGGTAAAAGATCATATTTATTATAACAACAAATTACCTACATGCCTATTATGTTTTATTTATGCATTTTCTACAAATGTGAAAAAATGCAGTTTTTACATCCTAACTAGGGACTTGCTCTTGCTTATTCTAGCCATATTATAAACGAGCGGATTTCGGATTCTGCCTACCGCCATTTCTTGGCTTTGACCGAGTCCCTGAATGACCTGATCTAAGCTCCGTGTATACTCGTATAATTAATTCTCCCTAGCAAACTTCACAGTTCTTTTGGTTTAACATGATATTCTATTCTCAAACAGTCGCAAAATTGTAGAAATATTTAAAATTTTACCAAAAAACCTTAAAGCTTAAGTAATTACGTAGTTTTAAAAGTTTTTAAAATTATCTGTGCATCGTTGAAAACTTCAAGGCAATTAATTGGGAGTACTCTTATCGGATGCGTAGTTAGACCAGATTACACTATACGTTCAGTATAGCAGGCTGTTCTATTTAACAAACCAAATATATTGATTAAATAAGCTTCACGCTATATCCCGCACACAGCAGGGTAGGCAGAGGGAACTTAGTAATAATACACTCCGTTCCCCAATTTCTGCCGAATTCTGGAGGCATTGCGTATTGTGTGGCGGAACTCAACGTCGCGCTTAGACTCCACACTAAAGTGAAGAAATATAAATTTAAATAAATAGTTCATTTCCTCGAGTGGAGATGGAAACCCACCACCAGTCGCGTTTACAGGCACACTGTGCGTGCCCCTGCGCCACGACTGGCCTTACAAAAAATATGAAAAATAAATAAAATAAGACAGCAGTGGCAGAAGGTATTGCAGAAGTGTTTTTTTCATGTTATGATATTTGGTCTGTCCATTCTCGTTAAATATCAATGTTTTATTTATATAAATGCGTTTTCACGCAATGTCTTCCCTCGGAAACGACTTTCTAGTACAGTATGATGAATACTAATTGGTTATCTAAACTTAAATTTTATACGAGTGGGAGAGTCACGTCGCCAGCGGCATGCATGGACAGACTCGACCGGATCATTACCACCCCCGGCATTTAAAACCGGCGTGAAGTAGTGGCTTTATGCCACTGCGTTTCGCATTAGGTAATGCCGGCACCGGCGCCCAATTACCTCAAAAGATGGCAACGCTCCAGTAGCTCCTCTGGTGCTACGCGGTGTTGTGGGCGGCGGTGATCACTTACTATCAAATGACCCGTACGCTCGTTCGCCATGTCTTTTTCTATAAAAAAAAATTGAGAACTAAAAATGTTAAATGTTACAAAACATATATATTAATTACGGTCAGGAATAGATAAAATAGAATCAAAAATCCATTTTGATTCTAGATTTTTTGATTTGACTATTAAATTCTGGCTAGCTTTTCTTAACATTTAGTATAGAATATAAAGCATTTTCAAGCAAGTATATCTAGGTGTAGTTGTCTGAAATAATTTCACCCGTTCATTCCGGAAGAAAATGAAAACAAAGATTTATAATGAAATATTTATTTCAAGTTCAGCAAATCAAACTAAACATATGATGGGTAGCAGTTAACTAATTCAGCATGAACAAAGTAGGTATAACTAATCATAACAGGGAACTGGTAGCCAGAGTAAATAATTTTTTTAAAAATAAATGCATATTCTGGCTGCCTTTTCTTATAAAAGCAAACAAGGTTACAATTTTCACTTAATATTATTGTACCATAAATTAAATAGTACGCGCTGCTCTTATATAAAATTCGTGCTTCTTTACCACTAAAGTATACAAACAAAATTATCACTATTAGAGAAGAACGCAAACGCTGAGTCACCGCTAGTTGCGTGGTACCTTTCGAGACATTATAACAAGAAAAATAAAAATTATAAATTCACAAATATATAAAAAAATAATCAACAAAGTTTGCTGATAATTTGGGAAGATAGATTTTGTTAGTATGTGCAAATCTGAAAACTAATATATTTTCTCGCAATTTGAGCAAAACTAAATTGTGTCGAATATATCTTATTACTAAGAGGTTAAATTGAATCTGATATGTAGGTAAGTGTAATAAAACTTCTGTTATCTTGTTTGATTTCCAAAATATCATATATAGATACACTGCACTTATCACAGCAAGACTTATTAATGAATAAGTATAATTTTTAGCAGTACGTTAAAAATATATAATAATTTTGAAGTATGACAGTCTCATATTCTTTGCTAGGTATCCATAACGAAAGTCGATACCATATACTAATTCATATGTTTAAATATAAGTATTAGAAAACATAAAACTGTAAAAATAGAAAAGAAAAACAATATAAACTCTAAAAAAATAGAAATAGAAAAAAAAAACAAAACAAAAAATCATTGCAACTTCCCAAACGAATTACGTATAATTTTAACTAAAAGAATATATTTTTAAAGGATAACAATTTATTTAACAAAAATTTTGATATACGATCATAAGATAAATTTAACAATTATAAATATTGATAGAGGCAAGGAGTATAATATAACGATGGCCGAAGAATCAGTCGTAGAATGTGTGTTCTGAAGATATTGAATAAGTCCAACGTAGCTAACTATATAGGTACTGTGATAGGAAATTTTGAAAAAAATATATTCGCTAGTAATTTCCAAAATTACTATTATTGTAGAAATTATTTAAATATAAAAAGAAAACGTATTGTATTTTTATACATCACATTCTTATTTTGTAGTAAATAAAATAGAGGCATACATATATTTGAACCATCCTGGCACATCATTTTAGCTTTAGGAACTGGAAAAATTATAAAGTAAACGATTCTAATACAAAGACAAGAGCTTCATATAAATGCGTGCCTCCACATCTATCACAATACAGAAATCCATACTAATTAGGACTATACATATAATATGACGTACATACATATCTTAAATTAAACTAAAGTTAAACGTAGAATGTAGTATAATATGTATGTATAATCAAGTATGTATTTTAAATAACATTTTATTGAATAAACTACTTTCTTGAACCCGCCACCATATAAAGGAATGATGCCATCATGATTTGATAGCATTTGCACACTTAACACCTTAAATCAATGGCTTTGAGAGAAAATCATTTTTCATATAAACTTTTAAAATCCAATAGTTACATTTGCGTCTTTTTCTTGTTTTCTTCTTTCTCTCTCTCCTTCTCTCTATCTATAAGTCTTTTATTCATACAGGTAAATGCCTCAATCTTCAAGAGCAAGATCGACATCGTGGGTTCATTTAAGCTCATTCTATGCGATATATCTATTTCCGATATATGTATTATAAATTATGTATTATTAGCTGCAGATAAAAGATTTAAAGCACCTGATTTTAAATCATAAAACAGTAAGCTACAAATGTGAGCTCCGTCCGAGCTTGAGGCATTTCTGAGACAGTACATTCTAGCGCTACACTTGTGATATAGGTGCGGAGGCCCGTTCGGACTCTACGGAATCGTCTTCTTCACCTTTAGGGATGTCAAATATTTCGGAAAATAGGTCTGGAAGTTCTAGTAGCGGCCAGTGGACGCGGCACCAGGTCAACAGTTCATTGTGTCTGGCGCCCAACGTTCGTACATCATGGGCAGCCAAGGCGAACGCATCTAAACGAGCTTTCACGTCAGGGACTCCAGCTTCTGTGATCTATACAAAAAAAAATGTTTTATTTGGTAAACTAGTTTTTATTTATTTTTTCTTCGTAATTACACGTTTTTCTTACGTTAACTATAAATAAAACAGATGTTTTTTTTTCATTATGCAGGAGAGTTAATTTATTTATATACTTACCACGTACTCAAGAGCTTCACCGATATTTGTATAAATTGTGTTGATTTTGTCGCGGTCGCTTAGTCCGCTTCGCTGGGGGTTGATCAACAAGCTGGCGTTATACACCGCCAGTTCATCTTCAGACGGTGCCAAAATCTTTAATTTGGCAACGTATGAAAGCATGGCATTGGCAAACTGGGTCTGAAATAAAGTTTTTCTATTATGTCTTAACATATTAAAAATAGCATTGAAATAATTAAGTTTTAGTCTCGAGGAATCAATTAATATTTTCATTTCCTTGCTCTGGTCACAAGATAAAGCATAGGGTTGAGTACCGTCACTAAGTACGCAATGTCTCGAAAAGTTGAACAAAAAGGGGGAACGCATTGTCTTAACACTAGGTTCCCTCTACCTACACTTCTTTGTGGTATTCAAAACAGTGTAGGTAGTAGAAGCTAATAAAATATTAATAATAAAAAGACAAAATAAAAAAATATATAAAATTTAATACTATTTTTTTTACTTACGTCATACATGGTTTCAAGCTGCGCCAGGCTGAGGGAAGTGCCATCGACGAACACGATGTTAGTGGTTGACGATAGTTTACTGGCCCGTGAGAGCCACACCTCAAAGAACCCTAACTGCGGACATATTAAACTGCCAATGGTTTTCATATATTTTAAATAAGAATAGAGATTTAAATTGGAAACAACATTTATAATAATAATTATATAAATTTCCAAGCAAATCGCTTTGCGCTAGTACTATTTTGCTTTTAAAATTCGCATCAATTATTTTTGCCTTCGCATTCCATATAAGCAGAATACAGCTAATAAATAAGTAAATAGATCAGTTAAATAAATTAAATAATAACACACTTTGCTACAACATATCGTAATGTTTTTATACATTTTAATTTTACCTTAATTAAAATAAGTTGGTCATCTTGAGGCAAAGGAAGAAAGCCAGGTATTGTCTTAACGAATTCCACCACCTGCTGAATGGATGGCATCATCTTAGTAGCCATATAGTACCACAGCATGTACAATGTATCCGTGGTTGGTTCCGTCGTGGAGCTGGCGGCCTCTTCTTCACCAATTCCTAAACATATTATATTAATGAGCTATTATTAATTTTTTCACTATCTTTAGATTCACATTATCTATGCTGACTGGCTGAGGTAAGACACACGCACAGCCGTAACTGCTGTGCGTAGAAACGTGAAATTTGGACAGATGTTTATTTTCATAATGTGGACATTAAGAAGGTCCAATAAGACCCTTCTTATTGGACTTTGAAAGATTTTAACCCTAAACGCATGAAACAGAGGTTGAAAGTTTGTATGGAAAAAAAATAAAATCGGCACCGATCTTTATAAAATGTTAAATTCAGACTCTTAAAAATATTTAATTGAACACGTGTTTTATGGATTATTAGAATTCACCCCCTAAGGGTGCAAATAAGGGCTTGAAAGTTTTTATGGAAATGTCTTTAAATCGGTACCGATTCTTATAAAATTAAAAATTTAAACACACAGTTATTTAATAATTTCAGACAATCGAAAAAATAATAATATTTAATAAGTTCTTTGATTTTCACTATTATTACACATATTAAGTGATACTATTTTAACCGGATTGATTGCGAATATTTTGGATAATTATTTTTTTTTATAAATCCGACGTTTCGAACACTTTGCAGTAAGTAGTCCATGGCCACGGAGACTGACTGACTAAGAATAATATTTTCAGCTTTAATTAAACATTCGATAAAAATACATAATTATTATAACTTCTGTTGGGATATAAGTGACAGTAACAGGCGCTCTAACCACACTCGATACATATTCAAAACACTTTGAATAATCAAATGCAAACATGTGTATAAATAATAAGGTCTAGTATGCGTCCGTTGAACTACTATCGTCCGTCGTCATCGATCAATCAGTCAATTGACATGATTACAAATAGCCGACGCAACGGTGTTAAAATAAAAATTTAGGCAAAATAAGCGTAAGTAAGCAACAAAATTGGGAACCCACCTTCCGTGTCCGATTCATCAATCTCCATTACCAGATGCCGTATCTGTAAGGTGGACTTGACTTGGTCTGCGTAAGAGCTGTTCTTACGATGACCTTCGATGATGACCTTGGCTAGTTCTTCTATTGTATCAATTGTTAAATCTAGTTGCATGGTGTCCGGGTCCACTTCTTCTATAACCAGTGGGTCCGGCTGGGCTGGCAAGGCGGAGCCCGACGCCATGTTTTGCGGCGAGTCCGCAGTGTGCTCAGCGCCCGCCGCCTCTCTCGGTCGCTTGGGAACTCTTCCGTATCTGACCGCTGGTGAAGTAAAGTCTAGTTTACAAGGACTGTATGCGATTGTATAGATCCGATGCAAGTTGTGAACTGCGGTGCATGTATCGGGTCGGGGCTCGATTCCTCAATTGGAAAATAGGCGTGATGATGCAGTGCGTTGATCTGTGCTCTATTTCGTTTTCCAATATTGGCAAATAGGGTGCATTATATGCGAATGAAGTGTAATGACGTGTCGAGTCCCTCAATAAACTCGTGCTTGTGTCTTTGCACCGTGAGAACTATATTTTTATTATAGATTACATTAATTTTATATATATATTTTTATAATATATCAATACCTTCATTTACTTTAATTAGTTATACTGTAATTAGTTTATTTTATGTAGTGTATCATTAAGTACAGTATGCTTTTTCAGAGCACACTTACTGCTTTAGAAGATAAACAATTAATTATTATTATTTTCCACGAGATATCTTTTATTTTTTTTCAAAAACTCGGTTCTTAATTTATTGTCCCTTTGCCTGGAGTATTAATATAATTGTTATGACAATTTTTATCGAGTCGATATTACTTAAGATTTCAATTCGCACCTGCACGGCACTAGTATTTTTAAAATAAAGATATCCACTTGACCGACCTGTGTAGCGGATACTTATCTTGCTAAGAATAGTCAACTACGCAGAACAAGTTACGATGTACTATTGAGGCTTACTCCCTATTCCTTTGAGGCCAGTCGTGGTGCTTCAAGCGTGTGACAGATGCGAACGAGACAGGTTGTGGGTTCGATTCCCGAGGAAATTAAATATTTTCATTTCTTCACTCTAAGTTCTACCACTCACGGATATCTATATTTTATTACATGCAATGCCTTCAGAATTGCGAAGTCTCTTCTCCCTACCCTGATGTCAACGTAACCTGATATGAAATATAGTACATGAGTGCTAACGTACTCCTTGATATTACGTACATCTTTAATTGAGTGGCGGAACTCAACGCTGCGCTTTGTCTCGATACCAATATAGCGAATAAATAAATGAAAATATAAATCACTATGTCATTTCCCCAAGTAGAGATCGAACCCACAACCAGTCGCGTTTAAAGTGACACTTTGTGCGCCTCGTGTGTGTATATATATTTAAAGGTGTTTTTAAAACTTATATACTCACAGTCGCGGCTCATGCCAACGTCGAGGCACTTTTTGAACCGACAGAACTGGCAACGGTTCCTGTTCAGCCGGATCACGACACAATTACCGTCATGGAGGCAACGGTACTCAATTCGCTTTTGGATGCTTCTACGGAAGAAACCCTGTAAATTAAGAAATACTTTTAAAAAATATAACTTATAGAATAGAATAGAAATAGCCTTTATTAACAAACTTAAACATTTTACAATATATAATAAGGTAGTTATATCTAGACATCGCTAAATAGTTTGTTTTGCTTTTTAGC
>DWGR01001895.1:0-14848 GCA_018247715.1 Heliconius burneyi | reverse complement strand
TTTAAAATATGTCATACTCATAGAAAATTCTTATTTCTATTTGTACTACGAATTAGCAAAATTAAAATATAAGAAAAAGTACTCTTCTATACTATTCTTTTATATAGTATATTCTGGTTTATTCATAGATTTATTTCTGTAAAATTATATTTATTAATATTCATTCTAGATACGAGACTGGTTGTCCGTTGAAGTTGACATGTTGCGAGCTCAGCCGGTTGCCGTCGGCGATGTCGGCGACATACTGCAACAGTTGGATAAGCAGAAGGTATTTATTTTATATTATTATAATTATTTTTAGTTTCACTCTGTATCCCTCACATAGTGTAGGCAGACGGGAAACTGGAAACTTAGTGTTGAGACACTTCCGTCCTCCACTTTCAGCGGCATTCTCGAGGACAGAGCGACATTTTTAAATAAATACAAATTTTAAAACATTTAAGTCCGTACAATTAAAATCAGAAGAACATTAATATTTTTATAAGCACAATACATACCTCAGTTAACCTTCGAAAATACTGTATCGATGATACTTGAGGAGGACCAGTCGTAGCGCAAGGGTAAAAGAGTGTAAAGGGTAAACTAGAAAAGTTCGATTCTCACTTGAGGACCTATTTCTTCAATTTATATTTTACTTTCATGTCTTCGTTTTAGTGTTGAGATTTGTCTCGATATCACAACGAATAAATAAGTGGAGTTGTGGAACTGTGAACCGCGTTTTGGCGCGGCGTTGAGTTCCGATGAAAATTGGGAACAGAGTGTCTTAACAGTATCTTAACTTCCCTCTGCCTATTCTGCTGGGTGCCAGATACAGCGTGACACTAAAAAAAAGATTCTATATAATTTAATTTGCTATAATAAATAATACATGATAATTATAAGCGGGCGAAGCCACATTTGGGTCGCTAGTTATGTTGAGTAGGATATAACTTATTTTAGTTGCGAAAAATCTAAAGCGTAGAGAAGTGTACTTCAGTAGGGATCCCAAGATTGAGCGTCAGAAAAAACAAGATTAGCATTTTTTACGCACAGAGGGAAGAACACGAACATACATACATATATATTTATATAGATAGCTGTGGGTGCAAATTTTAGTATTCGGCCCTCGATTATTATTTCACCCTTAGGGCGTGTTTGTCAATCGATCATAATTTTATGCGAATGAGTCCCTTAGAGTTGGTGCTACTGGAATGTCTGTCTGTCTGTATTTTGTAGATTCACTTTAGCAAGTTGAATAACAGCCATTGTTACGTTTTGTCTTAGTCTTTTCTTCACTTTATTCTCCAAGTAAACACAGGCAATTGCAGCGTTCTACGCCGTGTAGTTTCGACAACGACGTCTCTTATTCAATTCGTAATGGAAGTGGTTTTCGCATTCTGTAAGGTCGTTCTTTACGTAGACCCACAACTTCGTTCACATAAGGTTTTCTCTTAATACATTTTCCTTTTTGAGATCAAAAATAGACAGTAGTTTATTAATCATAAATTAAGTGATAAAATATTACTCAATGCTCTCTGTATATTTAACAGTAGCTGCGTGAAGTATGGAAAAAATATTGTCTATACTAGAGATATAATAGTATAGAGTCCAGATCGACTTAAAAAAATACTGAAATGCTGATTTAGTAAAAATACTTAAGCGTGATAGGCACATGCCATATATTTAAAAATAAGAGATGTGAAAATTTGGAAAACGTATAAAAAATTTGACGTAACGGAATCGATCCCGCGCCACCCTAAAGTCGTTCTCAGCCATCTTAAAAACTTACAGTATAAAACATATATTTAAAATGTAAAAAAATCTTTATTTGTCGTATTTCCTCGTAGCAAGCTACTGAAAGACTGCTTTTCGAAGCTAACCATTTTTATTTAAACTCGGTAGGTATGACCTACGCATGCGTTAAGTTTAGTGATGTTAAGAGTCGATGTTTTTTGGTCGATGGTTTTTTAAATTACTTAGATTTTATTATTGTTATTTCATTAATAGAATGTATTGATGAAGATACTTATTTTTTTATGATTCATTCAATATAAAAGGGAAAAAAAATTAAGACTCAAAAATGGAATTAAAAATAAAATAATTTTAAAAGAAACTATTTATCTGGAACGGATATGGAACATTTGGCATTCATCTGTCAGTTGCCACCTCAGTCTACCTGTGACCACGGACTATAGCAAAGTGTTCGAAAGGTTGGTTTTCCATAATATATACCGTTAAACCGGTTAAATAGTTTCATTTATGATGTATGATAACAGTGAAAATCATCCAAATCTAACTAAAATGATTTTCTCGAACTTTAGTTTAGTTCATTTGAAAGTAATCAAAAAAATATAAAATTTAACAGTGCTTATGTTATGTATTAGACAAATTTTGAAAATAGTAGCACAAAACCCACTTGTTGCTAGATCTTATCCATAATGAAAACGATTTAAATATTGGAAATGAAGTAGCAAATAAGCACGATTTGAAAGTTAATACTTTAATTAACTTTCAAGTGTAAAAAAAATTATACAATATGTTCAAATATGATAATAATCTTTTAATTTATTTCCCGAAATTATTTTGAATAATACTTCATATTCAAATAAATAATTAAACCTTAATAACTACACGCTGTAGCCCGCACTCAGCAGGGTAGGGAGAGGGAACCTAGTGTTAAGATGTTCTCCACTTTCTGCTGAATTCTGGAGGCATTGTGTATTGAGTGAACCATTATATAAACTAATTAAAATTGTATATACATTTGTCCGCAAGAGATTGGTTTATACAGTAAGAAAAATATATAATTATCGAGTCGATATTACGCTACCGACAAATAATACCGACAACACTAAAATTTCTTGTCTTCACGCATGCGTATATGCTTCAAATATTTATAGTAGAGGGGATGGTTGCCTAGCAACCGCCGGCTAGCTACGTAGTATTATGCGTAAAACGATTGTTATCAGTCCGGCTGTGGCCTTTGAATGAAATGGGCGTTCAGTTTCAGGATTAGTTTTAGATATTAGATTCTTAAAAATTTTTTAATATCTTTGCGACGATAGTTTTTTTTTAATTACATGTTTTCCATATATCCCCAAATAGGGACTATATCTTGAAGTAATTTCATTACTTTTGTTTTTTTTTCAAATTGTATCTCATTGTCTATGACACTATCTGCATTTAATTACTTAATTATTAATATACACAATTAATTACCGAAATAGAAATTAGTAATAAGCTTTATCTTGTACAACCTATTCTGTCAGACACAGCCTGCCATATGACGATACTAAAAACATATTTTATGACTGTTGAGACACTTGAATTATAAAAATTAACTTTTTATAAAGCCAAAGATAGAGTAGACAAAAATGCCTTCAACTACAATGGGGCAAATTTACGCCTCCCGCCTGATTTGAAAACACCACTGCTGAATGGCGGAACTCAACGCCACAATGTGTAAAGAGATAGGGAAAAGTATATAATTCAATCCCTAAATGGGGATCACCGTAATATATCCATTAGTGTATTTAATATTTTCATTTCTTAGCTATAGTAACGAGGTAAAACGCAGCGTTGAGTTCTACTACTCAACACACAATGCTTCCAGAATTCTGCAGAACATGGGGAACGAAAGCGTCTTAATGAGAGTGTCTTAACACTTAACACCACGTTTCTTTTGCCTATGCTGCTAAGTACGAGATACACTGTGGAACCAAAAAAAACATAATATTAAAACAATAACAAATAGATATTCTATAGAACTTTCATTAAAGCAAATTCTTAGTATTGATTGTAGAGACCTACAGAATTCCTTGAAACTATTCAAACGATGCTCTTCAACTAACTAAAGTAAATGTTTAGGATACACTTGACGATACTGTTTAAGAAATAAATAGTGTCCCTGGGTAAGTTACTCAAAATAAATTAAATCAGCTTCACGCTGTATCGCGCACATAGCAAGGCAGCTAAACTAGTGTTAAGACACTTCATTCTCCACGTTCCGCCCAATTTTTGACATTGCGTGTTGAGTGGCGGAACTTAATAATAGGCTTTGAGCCTTGGTGCCAGAGTGAAGAAATTAAAATATTAATAAATAATAATTTCCTCAAGTGGACATCGAACTCACAATCGTCGTGTTACAGACGCCTGGACTAATACTAGCACTGCTGTATCCAGCTCTATCGAATAAAATCTTTTCAGCTTTTCATACAATTTTGTATAGAAAATTGTATTATAAAAGCACTAAGACTAACACAAAGAGGATTATAGCTTAGTAGTGTATTGTTGAATGGATTCTAAGTTGTTTATCTTTTCATATTGTTTGAGAGAGATTTTCATATTGTAGAGGAAGAGAGCTTTGGTCATTGTGACGCAGTGAAATGGAGTTTGAAGCGATGGTTGTTAATTCGATCCTGACTCGGGTAAATTATTGCAATTGAATTATTTCCATTTGTTCGCTTTATAAGACACATTGCAGCGTTGTGCTCCGTAAATACGCAATATTTCGCTAAATTAGGGGGAAAGTTGTGTGATTTCGTACATTGGCTTGATAATAGGGTTTCATCTGCTTTTCCAGTTATGCAGCATATTTTTCTATGTTGGATAAAGAAAGTTTATTTTCTATTATACACATATTTATTACTGTTAAAATGTTTCAATTAACATTGCTTAATTCTTTCCATTTCAAATTAAATAATTTTTTATCTTCTATCTCGTATATTACAATTTTATACTTAGGTTTAAAATATATATTTTGCATTCAATATATAATTTTGGTAATACGAACATCTATCTTTAAGATAAGTGAAAAAGTTTATAACTCATTGTACCAAAAACTTCCAGTGACTACCGCTAGATGGATCTCATAGTAGAGACAGACACTATACATATTGAAATAATTTAGAATTATTTCTTTTTATACATATTGTTTTTTTTTACTATTTGGAAAACATTAAACATAATACAATTGTGGTTTGAAGGCAGTCGTGGCAGTCGCAGGGGCACAAGTTGTAAGCGCGACAGGTTTGAGTTCGATTTTCACTCGAGGTAATACTTGACGGGTAAAGGGAGCGTTTTACTGAGAATGGAGTGTCTGCTAAGACAGTATGTATTAATTATGTTTCCACGTTGCCTCTGCCTGCCTGAAAACATCTAACAGTTTTTTCAATATATTACTCACCCGCCAAACTCATAAATAAAGAAGCTATTCCAGAAGCGAATACAAATGTTACTTTTAAATGGAAAAATCTTTATATGACATAGATATGATAACCGGGACGCTACCGTCTCCGGGACATCTAATTTGTAGAGCTCCATCGATTGAATTATTTTACCCGGGACCAAGCATTTATATGTATTTAGCCTTTTTTTAGTTTCACGCTGTAGTACCACCATATAGTAGGGAAAACAGAGGATTGCTAGTGTTAAAACACACCGTTCCCCACTTTCCGTTCAATTATAGAGACATTTTGAGTTGTGTAGCTGAACTTAACGCCGCGCTTTGTATCGGAAGTAAGGAAATTAAAATAATTAATTCTTCCGAGTGAGAATCAAAGCTAGAACAGTCGCGTTTTAAGTCGAAAGCTGCGACGGCTGCCTTTTTAAGTAATATGTTTTCATTCTTCTAATTCTGCTGCATTTCATATTTTTCTATTTTTGTTTCTCTCATTATTATCTCTACTTATTCGAGATTTTTAATCCAATCGAGACATTTATATACGGTTTCCAATATGTTTTCTTAAATATTAAAGCTATTTGTAAGCTTAGAAAAAAATATTTCGCTAAAAATAAGTTGACTCAAAATATTTTCTTTTAAATAAATATAAGTATATGTTTTCTTCTAAAAACATAGAAACTCTTATACAGCTGTTACAGCTTTATTTATATTTATTTTAAATGAAAGTTTCTTAACAATTTTAACATCTACAGGGTGTTTTGAAAGAGCTCGAGCAAAAGAAACCTCAATTAGATGAGTTGCTGCATACGGCTGAAAGTCTTAAAGGCACCGAGAATCGGCAACAGCTACATGGCAAAGGTAAGTTTAATTATAATTATTGTATGAATATAGTGAATTTGTGGTTAAAAGTGTAAGGATAAATGTAATAGGTTTGATTTTCTTTCAGAACTTAAAAAATATTATTGGTTTATTCATAAAATAGAATATCAAAGATTTTATAGATCGTCATGTTTTTTTATCAATATCTTCTTAATTAATCGATTTCGTTATAATAAATTTGTTAATTTATTATAACAATAAATAAGAAACACTTACCTTTATTATGATTTTCTTTTTTTATTATCACGGAATGGAACATTAAACTTAATTTACGTCTAAAGGTAACCATTACAGTCCTTGTTCTAAGGACGATTGAGGCTATAAAATGGTCTAAGCTACCTGCTTTAGCCTACAAGTAAAGGACCAGTAGTACATGCAATTATAACCTTTATGACGGTAGTGTTTAAGGTGAAATTTATGTACAGGTTTCGATTAAGTAATGTTTAGTTTTCTAAGTGCATCCGTATTTTTATTTGGCATATGGTCATAAAATCTGCGTTAACATCTCAACACGTGTCTTTTAAGAAAATTACGATTTTATACAATTTCTTCTCTTCAATAATATTATTTTTTTTATTTCACGTTGTATCCCGCTTAAAGCCCAGTAGGCAGAGGGAATCTAGTGTTAAGACACTTCGTTCGCCACTTCCTATTCAATATTTGAGAAGATTCTTCCCCACTCGAGGAAGTGAAATATTTATTTATGTTCATATTTCCATTTCTTCGCTCTGGTGTCGCAATGTAATGATTCCAAAATTTGGCAGAAAAGGGGAAAAGGAATGTCCTAACACTAGGTTCCCTCTGCTTACCATGATGTGTGCGGAATACAGCGTGAAGCTGATTTTAAAAGTATAAAAAATTTAAGACAGGAGAGGAGAGGGGCCAGTCGTGGCTCAGGAGTACAAGGTAACGGATGTGTGTCAATGGCAAAAGACAGTTCCCATTTGTGTTTCTGTCTGTGGCACCGTAGCTCCTAAACGAAGGAATCGATTTGAGTTTTTTTTTTATGAAACCAGATCAACAGATTAGGACCTGCAAGCATTTATTATTTATTTATTAACTGCCCGTAGTAAGAATCGAACACAGAACTATCACAATCAAATTAAAATAACCGAATTCTAATAATAGAATAACCGAATGAAATATTCCTATAAAACAAACTTCCACCTTCCGTTCCGTATCTCGTGTTATCACAGCCTTCATTAATCTTTTTAAACGATTCAGAAATTAATTGTTACTGAATTTCCGTTGTTTTGGTCCCGTTGTTCCGTTATACATTAAATTCTGCGTGTTATTGCTTTTTAATTGTATTTTAATTTTGTATAATGTTACTTTCGGATTCTGTGTTCTATTAAGATCTGATTGTAGAGCCGACGGGTGTGGATTCGATTCCAACTCGGGTCAATAAATTGTTTTAATTTTATCGTCGTCAATCAACTCGCAATGTCTAAAAATTAGGCGGAAAATTGTGGAATCAAACATAAGGTTCAAAAGGAAAGGAAAGTGTAGTGAATTATCACCCTGTTTTAAATTTCTTTTCAAGCTGTATCCTACTCATTACAGGATAGGCAGAGGGAACCTAGGAACTTAGTGCTAAGATCTAGACTCCGTTCTGATAAAGATACTTCAGTTCAACACTTTCCGTTGAAAAAAATCAAGAGGGTGTGGTCACTAAGATATAATTAAACCGCCATCACCGACGTTGTAAATAGAAAGGTGTACGTACAAACTAAACTACATATAATAATATGTGAACTCAAGAGTTCCAACTTAATTCCTTCACATAAACATTAAGAGCCTTCCCTTCGAATAAATAAACCATCTAATGACGTTCATATAAAAGCCACTTATTTTATCTCCCTCATTACGGGATACCTTGCCGTGATACTTGAACGGCCTTTCTTTCATACGAGATATCATTATATATTACATAATGATACATCATTATATATAGTGATAATAATCAGCTTCACTTGGTATCCTGCACACAGCAGGATAGGCAGAGGGAACCTCGTGTTAAGACACTCCGTTCCCCACTTTTCGAAATCTGGAGGTATTGCGTTTTGAGTGGCGGAACTCAATGCCTAAGAAGCGAAGAAATGAAAATATGATTTTAAATAAATATTTAATTTCCTCGATAATCAAACTCACAACCACTCGATTTTGCAGCACGTACATAACGATAAAACAAAAAAAACAATATCCTACAGCAAGCTAGGAAATTAGGGCATCTAGTGCTATAACGCTCGGTTCCCCCACTTTTCATCTAATTTTCGGCACATTTGTCTCGTCCTTTTTCCATAAATAAACCATTGCGCGTCGAATCTACTTTCTAATTTAGAATCTATCGCCAAGAATTCTAAATTAGAAAGAAGGCAGTAGAGTGAGTAGTCGCAAAAGGAAGCTTTTAAAATATTTTTATGTCAATTATTATAAATGAGACCATTTTATAATATTCTCTTGTATTTTTCTACCTTCAAAGAAATTCGTTATATCGTGAAAACGAAGTCACATAAAAAGAAAATATTTCTTATCTCATGATGTTTCTCTAATTTGAGAGCAATATAGAGAAATTTCTAAGGAAAATTACTAGAAATCTATTTATATCTACCAGTTGATATAAATTTTATGAAAAGCCAGACTACATGACCTAATTGAATAAAAAATAATAAGGTAGAAAATTGAAGATAAATAACTAAAATATACGTCCATGTCTGTCGTGGCTCAATTAAGAATTGTATAACTGAACGCGATTATAGATTCGATGCTTGCTTCACAAAATATGGTTTGTTTAATTTGTTTTCATTGGTAGTGTCACTTAATACGCAATATGCGCAAGCGTGTCACTGTAAACGCTACGGTTGCGGGTTCGGTTCCTATTTGGGGGATTGAGATAATGCATATTTTTATTTCTTCGCTATGATAACGAGGCAAACAGCCGGATTGAGTGTCGCCTCTCAACAGGAATTCCACGGAAAAAGAACTTAGTATTTTAAAGGTCGGAGTGTATTAACTTTAGGTTCCCATGTTCACCCAGCTATGTATTGGGGTACAGTGTAAAGCGAAAAAAATTCCCTCTGCCTTCATCGATAAAATATAGAGAAAATTTATATAGAAGTTATAATAATAGACGAAATCGCTTTTGAATAACAGATTCGAACTCATAATCACCCAGTCGGGCACATCTCAGCTGCGCCACTATACCACATTACACATTATGTATGCGACGTAATAAATAAAAAATATTAATAAATGGATAACTGTTTCACATTAGCCATTATGAGGCACACTTTATGCCCATTTTATGGTCAAACTTTACGACGTTTCTAGAATACAGGATTTACCTGCTGGTCCTCTTCATTTTACACCCTTATTTTAGTACTTATTCACTATAGATGTAACTGAGGCCAGTCGTGGCGCAAGGGCACTACTGGCCCAATTCTTTGCTCTGGTATCGGGGAACGGTGTGGAATTTGCCTTTCAACAACCAATGTAAACAATTAGGCGGAAAGTGTGGAACGGAAGTGCTTAATCGTCAACAGAGTATTTTAACACTAGGTTTTCAAGTTTCTTTTGCCTTGAAGGTAAAAAAATGTATGCTTTTGTATGAAAAGAATCAACCCACATATTAAAAAATACCAAATAATAAACAATAAAGTTAAAAACGATTAAAAAAACTGATTTGCCTGGTAATGTTGCCTACAATGTGTCAAATATTGGGCCTTTGACATTTTTTTTTGTTTTATTTACACTTTATTCTTAAGAGAGTCCACAAAGAAAGCAGAAAGTAACTTTACTATTCTATATCGCTTCAACCTCGTCCACTGCCATCCACAACTTCATATTCGCCCTCCGGAGATCCTCACACCTTGTATGTGAACTAACCTTTGTACTGTTTAATTGACACACTATATTTCAAGGTTACCTGGTGTTTCTTTAGCAAAAAATATTTATATAAAAACAGAGCTATTCATGCTTTATTTAAGCCATTGTGGCAATAGCACTCGCAGGTATGAATTATTTTTATTACCTCGTTTCGAACAAACTCTCCTTTCCGCTACTCAACACATTGTAAATGTCTCGGAAATTGAGAGGAAAGACATTTATTTGTACATGTATAGCCGTTCAATGCGACAATGTCTTAAAATTGAGAGATAAACGCGTAAGGCCTATATATGGTTTTGTCAACCCTTCTAACAGGTAAAAATGTAGAGTTCATAGACTCAGTGGTTGTGAGTAGGTCGCATGTTACTTGTCATATATTCGATTTCTGCTGGGAGCAAATGTTACCATATTTCCATAGATCTCACAGTGATAGAAAATGAAAACAAAATAATAAGTCTCTACATTGAATTATTTTTTCTATCTCTTTTTATGTTTAAATGAATAACAAATCCCCTTCACGTTGTATCCCGCACAAAGCAAGGTAGGCAGAGGGAACTTAGCGTTAAGTTGCTCAGTTTTCGCCAAATACTGGTGGCGTTGTGTGTTGACTGGCGGAACTCAACGTCACGCTTTGCCTTGACACCAGAGCGAAGAAAATGAAAAAAAAATATATTTCATGAATGGGAATAGAATCCACAACTTGCCACTTCCGCCACCACGGCCTCTATAATAAAAATATATTTTATTGATTAGAAATATAAATGAAGCCGTTATTCTTTGAAAAACAATATATTCAGTTAAAAATTAAGCGCTAGCTAATAGGAGCGTGCCCATACACGGTACAGTGAACGTTGTTCGATGTCGACTCAATTATTCCATTTCCATCGATTTTGCGTTTTTTGATATTGCCAATATACAGTTTTTAGAGTTGATAGTATTAAAATGTTTTAGGAAAACTGTTTTGAATATATTGAAATTCAACGTCGTGGTGCTGCGATTACTGCGATTGCAAATTTAATGGTTGTAGGTTCAATCTCCACTTAAGGAAGTGAAACATTTATATTTCTATTTCCGGTATTGAGGCAAAGCGTGGCGTTCTACCACTCGAGAATTCGGCAGAAAGTTAGAAATGGAGTATCTTAACACTAGGTACCCTCTTCCTACTCTGCTGTGTGAGTGTTACAGCGTGAAAATTTGAAGCTTTCTATGTTAGATAGAGTAAGTGAATTCCACCAGTCAATACGCAAAAATTATACGGATGGTAATCTCAAAAATTTGACAGAAAGTGTGGTAAACTGAATGTCTTTATACTGAAAAACCGTGAATATGTTTGTTTATTGATTAAATCTCTTACAATATAAACCTTCTCTAAGGGAGAATCGAACCTATAACCATCTTACATACATAAATCCCATGTGCGCCATCCAAAATAATAAAAAAAAACAAACAAACGATAATCAAGCAGTAAAATTGGAGCATTCTCGTTTTAACGGTTAGAATCAGTATGGTTTTGAAAGTTCCCCCAAGTAACGCGTAGAGGGTTCGTAGATGCGTAGCGCTACGGAGGGTTGTAGAGATAAGAGATGTGTAGACGGGGCGGTATTTAGTGATGGGTTTGAATCGATGATTTGTATACGTTTTTTAAATATTATTTTTAAATGAATTATTATAAAAAAAATCAAAAATTTATATATCTTAATTGATATACCTTATTAGAGAAGGATTTAAGTGTTAATTTATTATATTCTCAGCGTTTTATCAATAACAAAAATCAAGATTGGTTTCTATTGTTTTACTTTATCTAAATAAATAAAAAAAATACATATACTGAGATATGTATATCATAACTAATCATTGTCTGCAGCTTTTGTTGCGTAGACTTTAAAATATAAAATGATCCTTACCGCCTTTCAGATATGCGTTCTGTCAGTTATTGTGTAACGGAATGTTTTTATATATATTTACAGATTGATAAAAATATTTTATTTGACACTAACTATGATAGTGTGTTACTATCATCACGCATGTTTAGCATGCCATTAATACAAAATAATAAAAATAGAGAAATAAAACACTATCGATAAAAGCCCTCTTTCCCATCACCACCCAAGTGCTACAGGCGCGGCCGTGTCAATATGAACAGCGACGGTGACCGTACGCTACTGAGCACTGCATTGTACTATACCACTTTACTTCAATCACAATGTTTTTTATCAACTACAGGGTAGTTTTTTTTAGGGAAATTGTTTTATTTTCATATTTGTTATATTAAATTGTTTATAGGTTTACTTGTATTTAATGTATCTTATAGAGCCTTTGGAATTATACATATATCAATATTTTGAATTAATAAATATTAAGGCCAGTAGCACAGAGGCATGCCCAGCATGTGACTGGTAAACGCAAAAGGTTGTAGGTACGATTACCACTCGTGGAAATGGAACATTTAATATTTTCATCTCTTCATTCTGGTGTCCAGAAGAGAATTTGGCCGAAAATCGGAAACGGCAGCAAAGACTTTAATGAAATGGTGTCGTTTAGTGTCTTAACACTAGGTACCCAAGTTTCCTCTGTCTACCGTGATATGTTTGGGATACAGCGTGAAAAAGTAAGAGTAAAAGCTAAGTCAAGAAAATTAGTTGTCTTTAAACTTATTTATTACTTGTGTTAATCTAAATGATAAACTTACACGTCTAATTTGTGATAGCTCAATTATTTAAAGTTATGTTATAAATGAAAAATTAGTTTGTAATTTCTTATATTATTAAAGAGGCAAAGTGCTGCGTTGAGTTCCGCCACTCAATACAGAATGCCTATAGATTTTTGCGAAAAGTGGGGAATGAAAATTACTCAATTGCAACAACTAAAATTAGGTTCCCAGGTTCCATCTGCCTACCCTGCTATGTGTGGGATACAGGGTGAAGCTATAATAATGTAAAATTCCTGTTCCTGTGGGATTTTCGAAATTTTTCACTTAGTGCTACATCACACTCCCCAAGGAGGCTTCACGCTTATTCCTGTTGGGGAAGCCAATAAGAAAGAATAGAGTGTCACAGTCTTAATTTCTTTCGCCTCGACCCATGTCATCAACCTCCTTATACATACCTCCTGGGGATCCTTATGGCTGCTACGTGACCTTCGTCGAGTTTCATTGATACTGGTATCTCAAAGACAACGACAACAGAGATCTCTTTCTGCCTCTGTTCCCACACATATTTATGAAAAAACTTTTTTAAAAACTCATACATTTTATAAAGCTCATAACTTTTATGGTGAAACATATTTTAATCCATCAGTACAAAGTGTTAACGTTTTAAAATAATGTGTAGTTAAATTTTTCAATACCAATACATAGATGGATATATTTTTTTGATTTTCTCCACTGTAACACAAATATTCTCCACTTTTAATGCAATATTTTTTTTTCTCGGAAATTCTAATTATACTTATTATATATAAATACATAGTCTTTTGAAAATTAGGAAAAAAACAGAGAGTTATGTTCTCTCTGTCCACGCTGCTATAAGCAGTATACAGTATAAAGCTAAAATATAATTATGTTTTAATTAATGCCATTATACCACAAATAAATACCAAAATCAACAAAGACTGTTTAAAACCCATTTGAAAGTAATGCGAGGAATAATTTGGAAATTTTGAAACACGTGTTTTTTATCCTCCTCCTCCTGGACATAACACGCACTGGAGGGAATTTTTCCATAAATTTTAATTTTATGTTAATTTCCAACATCCGGTGTTTTTTTTGTTGTACACATTATATAATTTTACGATATAAATGGAAATATTAAGGAACATTAAATTTTCCATTTTTTAGTTGAAGTTAAACAATAGTAATATCATATTAATACATAAAATAGTCTTAATGAAAATGAAACGTCCTAGCATTAGGTTCCAAAGTCGCCCCTGCAATGTGTAATATAAAACAAATAGTATAAGTTTTTAATGTCTTCTTTTCTTCTTTTTTTTAATGACAACAGAATATTATATAAGAAAATTATAGAAGAGCTAATTGTTTAATAGATTCAAACCCATCATTCGAGATGTTTACATTCTGTAATGGATGCGAAGCTTGCCAAGTCATGTCTCTAACCAGACAGACAGTATGTCTTACTAAATTGAGTTATTGTTCCTCAAGATCAAAGGGAAATCGACATCTTGACGAAGTCCAATGAGAAAAATTATTTTTAGTCATAGAAAAATTTAGTTACGAAAGAATATGTTATTTATAAAAAGAAATTATAAGATTTTTTTTAATTAAATATTATATTTTTTTGTAGTTTTTCACTGTATCCAGAGTTAAGTAGAGTAGGTAGAGGGAATCTAATGTTGAGATACCACGTTCCCCACTTTCGCCTAAGAAACAGTTGCATCTTGCATAGCAGAATTCATTGTCGCGATGTATTTTGTTATTAGAGTGAGAAACTAATTTATTCTCCCAAGTTGGATTCAAACTCAGCCACCGCGTTTATAATACGAGTTTGAACCGTAGGTGTACATCTGCAACGAGATACACTACAAATATTATATAAAACACTATTTTTAAATATTTGTGTCCGAACAGATTATAGTGATTCGAAACTCTATTTTCTATAAAAACAATGTATTCAGGGACTGTAATTTAATATATTTTTTCGCAACTTACTTAATATTTTGCTAACTTCATTGTAAAGCATACCATACATATGTTAGGTGTACTCTACTAAAATTATATTAAAATTAAAAAAAATGTAGACTCCACTTAATTCAAACACCTCAAAAAGCTTAATTTAATTAGCAAAAAACTACTCCATATATTAAAAAGCACAGGTACTTGCCCAAGCCAAGACGTTGTTATCGCGTGATCGTTAACGTATTTGGGCGGGAGGGGCAGTCGTTGCTCGCCCGCCCTACCGGCGACACGCT
>DWGR01001894.1:0-14849 GCA_018247715.1 Heliconius burneyi | reverse complement strand
ACGGGCATTTAGGAATAGTTTTTTTTTTGCGTTTTGTATTAACTCCGTCGCGGAATCAAAACGAAATATAGGGTGGGTTAAAATTTGGCATGATACAAATATAGGAAACGAAACCAATGTTGAAAATTAAACAATACATTTCTTCTTTTATTTTCTTTATTGTTCTTTTATATATATATATATATATATATATATATTATTAATTTTCAAATAGTAGTACCTGTTACAATCAAATCTATATTAAATTGAAATTTCCTATTAAAAATTATTAACGTAGATGTAATCTAATATATATTTTTTTGTTTCCAGCTCCCAGAAATATTACCAAGATCAAGTATCAAACCCACTAACCCGTTCGTAACGAATGAAGACGATAATGAATTCCGATTGTACGAGAATCACGAGAACCTGTTTCTCCGTAACATTTCGCAAAGGCAGTCTAAAGAAGCAAGAAATTCACGTCTCCTCCGACAAAGTTCTGAACCGTTGTCGGACAAAAAAACTTCCGTTCTCCAAAAAAGTCTATCCACCGAAACCAAAGATGACGAGAAATCAAAAGAAATAAGCAACAGTCCACCTAAATCAAGAATACCAGTTGCAAATTTCCGTTATCCCAACAAAAGTGATTTAAAACCGCAGTCCGCTGAAAGTTCTCCAAAAAAATCGGAAACACCTAAAGAAGAAGAGTTACCGGAATATACTAATTTGGTTAATATCCCAAAAGATGATATACAAACGGATATCGAGAAGTTATTGGAGAAGAAACGAACGGAAAACGAAGATGTTCCACCACCCATACCAAGCCTTCCCGTTAATCCTAGAACTTTAATAGCAAATGCATATTACGAGAAATTATTAACGGATACAGAAATACAACAGTCTCTTTTGCCCCAAAATCTGGATAAGAACCCGGATGAATGTTTCAAGAAGGCCATACTGTTTCCCCTCTTGGAGATCGATCCGCCGAAACAGTGTTTGTTCTTGATGGTTGATGCGATTGATGAAGAGAATACTAATGGTAAATATGTTTTTGTTTTAAGTTATTTTGTTCTAATTTTATTGGAAACTAACTTAGAGAATAGGTTGGATGGAATATAAAACCGCAAGTAGATTAATGAGGTTGGATAGGCTTAAGTATTTGACTTCAGTTTCGTATTGAAAAACATTTTTTTTTATAAAAAAAGATATTAAAATTTCTAAATGAAATCCCTCGTTTATGTCCGCGCTTTGCACTACTAAGCCATATGTTGTGATAACTACGTCGATATTTTGGTTGTCAATTTAATTTTATCTTGTTTAACTGACGGTCTTATATGATCTCTTCAACTTCACGTCCAAACAAATAATAATAATAATATATATTTTTTCTATTTAAAGTAAACAAGGTTTTTCTTTTCCCTATATATATTTACCGTTAAAATAACAGAAACAACATCAGAAGAGAATTCAACCACTATAGCCGGACTATTAGCGAGACACCAACACCTGTTACCTCACTGGTTGTTGCTACTCGTGACGGCGAGGCGACACGCACGACACACTACTAAGATGTTCACAGGTTCGAATATTTTCTATATTTAAAGATTTAATCTCATTGTCAAGATAAAAATCTACTGACTTTGAGTAGTATTATAGCAATATATTTTTTATAATTGTTTTCACTATTAATGTACTTTCCTCTCATTAGGGTTCCGCAAAATAATACTGGATGAACTACAACGCGCTCATGTATCAGCCGATGTACAGAGATATGTTTTGGCGAGATTAGATACGGAACCCAGACTTAGGTGAGTGAATATTGTTGAATGGTTCGGTCATTATTTCATTCATTATTTGTTTCATTCATTCATCCATACATAAAATATTTATTTATATATTTTATTAATTGTATTGATATTTTTTTTTATATATTGATTTAAGAGTTATTGTTAACTAGTAAATGCAAATAAAAAAATAATTAAAGTGTCCCTAAAATAATTGAAACCGAAAATTATTGTTTCAATTTAACCGTCTTACAATTAATTATTTCTATATGATTTTTAATTTTAGAGCCCGAGTGTCAAGTGACTCCACAGCGGCGGCGGCAGCAGCAGCTGCACTGGATAACTTGAGAATAAAGAGTGATGGTTGTCTTCTTTATTTGGAAAAGGTATATTAAGTCACTAATTTGGACGATGTTTAAATGTTTTATAGTACGATCACCAAGTCGTGGCCGCTCAGGAGTTAGATTTTCTAATTAAAAAGTGTTCTTCTTCCTCTTTTTTCATTGAATTTTCATGACTATCAGTTGAGTAGTTCTGGAAAAGCGTAACAAACAGACTTATATTCACAGTTATAACATTTGTATGGTTGTTACAGGTGTTAGACGGCGTGGCAGACGGTTTCATAGCTCTACGTGAAATCCGGGAGATCCCCGGCACTCTAAACGGATTGTACTTGTGGCTGGCGCAACGGTTGTTCCACGGACGACGGTTTAATAAGGTAAAGCTAACACTCCATTCTTCATGCAACCGACCAATTTTTGAGACTGAGAATTTAAACTCGCTAAAGTCCTTTTTTTCGTAGTAATTTTAAGTTTTTTTCTATGGATCGTAGGTTCGTCTCTTGCTTGATGTACTGCTAGCGGCGCGTTGCGGCGTGACGGAGGACATGCTGTACAAGTGTCTTCTCACCAAGGAATACAGCGTTACTAGAGAGGATTTCAATCGACGCTTGCATTTGTTGAGACGGTAAATTATATATTTCGTTAATATATCGACGCCGGAAAGCGATTTTGTCGTACCTCTAAAGATCCTTTTTTTAAGATACGATAAAATCGCTCGTCGATATATAGTACATAAAATACGGTCAATGAGTCGTGGCCTTCCGGGAGGTAGGATTTCGTAATTTTTGAGTATTTTAGTTAGATTTATTAAATTATTTATTTGTTATGAGTATATGTGAAGCTTCATGTTTGGAGTAGGGGAAGTGAAGATTTGCAATTATATGCAGTGTTGAATTTCGTCACTCAACAAGCAAAGCTTAAAGAATTTGGTGAAAAGTGGAACGGAAAGTGAATGGAAGTGTCTTTATGGATAATATAGTTTCTTAACGGGTGCTAGGTTTTTAAGTTTCCTTTCAGTATTTAGCAATATGCGAGATACAGTGTGAAGCTAAAGAAAATCATGGTAATAAAACGCGGTAGCGGTTTCATCATTTTGTAGCCTATAGTAAATTATACATAAACTACTACATTAGTATGTACATATCTAGATTCTAGCATTAGGTTCAAGACATTAGAAACTGTATTGACGTTTTAATAATATTATTATACACCAATTTAAAGGATTAAATGGTTTTCTCTCTACTGTTGCAGTATCCTGGTGATGGAGCGCGGTAGCGGATTCATCTCTCTGTTCCACCCGTCGTTCGCAGCGTGGCTCGGCGACGTGAAACACTGCACGCGTCGCTACCTGTGCGCGCCGCCCGACGGACACGCCGCGCTCGCCATGCACTACACGCTGGAGGCCAGGAGGTGAGACATCTCTCTCTATCACCAAAGAGAATGAAAAACCACCACACTCTTGTAGCCATTCCCTTTTCTCTTTTAATAACACATACACGTCTCTGTCTTTTTATTTTGTCTGTGGTATGGTAGGGGACCATACCACAGAAAAAATAAAAAGTGTGCTTACTTTTTCTATTTATTAAATAAAAAATAAATAGTGTTTAATTTATATATTTTTCATTTTCTTACAGATTGAATGCTCTAGAAATCCACAATTATGTATATCACATGACTCAACTGGAACAGCATTTGGCAGCTCAAAAGAAAACTAAATCTGGGTAAGATATATTAAACTAATATTTATTTTGTATGTTTCTACACATAGTATAAATATCGCGCTGTATTCCGGATATAACGGGGTAGGCAGAAGGATCCTAGTATAATAATTATTGTACCAATTGGCGTTCGAATTCACAACCATCGCGTGTCTAGTGAAACAGTCTCTATAAGAAAATTGTAAATTGGATGGATAATTTTATACAAAACATTCATTTTAATTATCAAACAAAATAAATCAAACTACAATTCTTGTACTCATTTGTAAAATGAGGCCAGTACTGTAATCTTATGTATAATTTATCGAAGCTTCTAAGTCACTATCTCATTTTACAATTGCCATTTGTAATAAATAAAATAATAAATAAAATACTCTTTATTGTACAATGGAAAGATAAGACACATACATGTATTAATACTTAGAACAGTACAATAGGCGGCCTTATCCCTAAGACAGCGATCTCTTCCAACCTTTGGGTAGAGGAGAGAATACATTGTCTGAAAAAGGGAAGGGCTGTACAGAGTTGATATCAAGTTTTACATACACACATATAAATACATACATACATACATACACACATAAATATATAAATAAATACATACTACTTTGCTTATAAACATAGATTCATAAAATAATATTTTCTTTTTTATTATTATTAGAAAACAGAACAAGAACGAGAAACAAATACAGTATTGATTATAAAATTGGCACATACTTATAGCGTTAAATAATAATCTTTCAGCCTCAAATTAATATATCCGCCTCAAAATGATAATACGATTTCTTTTACAATTTTGAAATATTAAGGAGAGAAACCATCCTCTATGCCTAATTCGCGACTTCAAAGAAAAACTAACTTTTTCTTTTAATTTCAGGGATGGAGAGGAACAAATAGACTTACATACACTCATCTTATTATGGGTTTTAGACTCAGGATGTGACGTAGAGGCGGCTTTGAAGCGTGAAATTGAAGTTAAAATTATTGAAATTGATAATACTCAGGTGTTTATGGATTATTTTGTTATTTTAGTAATCTTGTGTATACTCCGCTCCCCACAAACATTACTATTTTTATGATATAGCGTATAAGCCATACTTTCTTTTGAAAAAAAAATCTCTGGAGTGGAAATCAAACCCACAACCGTCGCTAATCGCTGTGAATTGTACGCAAAGGCCGTGAGTTCGTGTTCTATTCGTAAAAAAGATTTTTTTATCCGATAACCACATATCCTTTGCACCACGCAAAGGGTAGTGCGAGTTTGTTGATAGTCAAAATTTACCACAGCGATAGCCAGACGCCATATTGTCAAAACAAAAAAGTCAACGAACTATTTAAAAATATTTTTTACGTTCATTTTATGAGAATGAAAAATATTTCCTACAGAGTGAAGAATTGAAATATGAAGAGAAAGATCTAGATCCTGAATCAGAGGGCAGAGAAACTGTTTCTTGTAAATCACGTGAGTATTATTGTTGTCTTTTTTTTGTATTTATTTTTGTTGACGCTGTACCCATAGAGAACTTAATAATATACTTTATTGCACCTTAATAATAGAACAATATAAAATCTTTAAAAAAAAATTTTGAAAAAAAGCACAATGAGGCAGCCTTATCGCTGAAAGCGATCTCTTCCAGGCAACCTTTGGGTGTTGGCGTTTGTATAATGGTGGGCGGTGCATAAAAAAAATAATAATAATTAAACTTAGCGATAGGATTCTCCGTTTCTCAAGCGTATTTTGGGTATAATTGACAAATTTCTCGTGTTGGGTGACTCTACGGTGCGTTTTGTCTTGTCACTGAAGCTAGAAAATGGAAATAGTTTATTACTCGACTGGAAATCGAAGTCGCTTAAAGATAGTCATAACATAAAAGTATTAAGCAGAATCAAAAACGTTGTATTAATTGTCTTTTTTTTTAAACTTTGTGCTAACATATGTATCTATCTATAAATGGACTACCGTGAGAACAAAGCTGTGATACTAAAAATTGTTCCTATTAAAAAGACCTATACAATGACATATGGCTTATTTCTGTTGGATGGTTGTCCTAATCTGACCATTGCCCTTTATAATATTTATTTTTTAGATATGAGTTTTAATATTATTTTATTATAAATTAATGAATTTTTATAAACCTTGAAGGAAGATCGCGTCTCCTAATTGTTAACCACAGCTATTTATGACGGGACATACAAAAAACCGGCATGCACTCAATAATGATCCCATTTTCCTCATATGTGTATTTCCGTTTAGACATTTACATGTAAATAATCAATTTATTATATATTAGAACCCTTTGTGACGTAGGGGTACAATGTATAACTGTAAATGAGGTGGTTATGGGTTCAATTTCCATTTAAGTTGATCATTTGCAATATAAAAGTTTTATTAATTTCTCTTTATATTTATATTATACGTGTCACTTAATTAGGGAAAATGACATATAATTAATGAGAAATGCATCATTGGAACTTTCTATTTATTAGATAATTAAAATGTATACCTTTCCTCGTTATTAATTGAGGCCGTCGTGGCGCAGCGGCACAAGGGTGTGACTGTAACGCGACGGTTATGGGTTCGATCCCCACTCGAGGAAGTGAAATATTTATTTACGTTTATATTTCCATTTCTTCACTCTGGTGTCGAGGCAAAGCGTCGCGTTTAGTTCTGACACTCAACACGCATTGCTTCCAGAATTCGGCAGAAAGTGGGGAACGGGGTGTCTTAACACTAGGTTTCCTCTGCCTACCCTTCTGTGTCCGGGATACAGCGTGCAGCTGATTTAATTAATATTTAATGTCTATAAATTATTTTAAAAAAATCCTATTACAAATATGAAAAATAGTGTTTGTAAAAATTTTGACAAGGAAGAGATAATTTTTGCATACATCAGGGTAGGCAGAGGGAACCTTGTGTTACTACAAGCCGTTCCCCCCATTCTGCAGAATTCTCGAGGTATAGCGTATTGAGTGGCAGAATTCAACGCCGCGCTTTGCCTCGACACCAGAGCGAAGAAATGGACATATAAATTTAATAAATATTTCATCTTCTTGAGTGGGGTCCGGACCCACAACCAGTCGTTTTTACAGTCACACTTTGTGCCCCTGCACACAACTGAAAAGTTTATATAGTAAAAGTAGACAAGTCGATTTTATTAAGTAGAATAAATCTTATTGAATCTAGTTATTATGTTTTTTTAATATATAAAAATGTTATGTTCTTTATTTCCCGATTATATAATCGGGAAATCGAATCTGCAACGAAGACCATCGTGTGTGTGAACAGGGTAGCGTCTGACTGTAGACGTCAAGGTAGTGGGCTTAATTCTTACTTGGGGGAATGACCATATTTCTTTTTATTGTAATTTATACCTTGACACTATGTGATTACCCTTCTATAAGCCGTGAAGCACAAAAAAAACTAATGCTTTTTTCCACAAATCAGGTCAAAGTCATATTTTGATTGCAATTACTGCTAATTATTTATCATTTCCTGTCAATTTTATGTTTTTCAAATTTTAACTTTAGACTTATAAGAATAAAGTTGATTTTGTTGTAGATTTTTAGTTTTACATGTCATGAGAAATGAATTTATAAGGCATTTTGTAGTTGACTTTTATAAGGAAAAGACGTATTATTGAAAAATATATATATGCAAATATTAAATAAAATAAATTTATTAAAGTATATAAATTGATAAAGGTGAATTTGTGTTTTTAGATTTTTTTTTGTAATTTTTTAAAAATAATGTCTGACTTAAGAGTTATTCATAAAAGTAAGGTTTTGACTTTAAATGAAGTTTTTGATATTTATGATTTTATATGTAAGTATTGCTTTGAATAGTTTTTTATTTATCATAGACGTACTCTGTTCCCCGTTTTTTGCTAGTACTATGTCTGACTAAACTAAACGAAATGCTTTTAATATTGTATAGCAATTATATTGTTTTGATTTTTTGTGACGTTTGTTGATTCATACTTTTACCGTAGCTTTTAGTCATTACAAGGTATTCAAAAGTATTTCCTTAAAAATCCTATTACTCATTTTTAATTGTGGAAACATATTTTATTAGTGATAAGAACACAATCTGTGGTTGTCAGTTCAACTCTCAATTGAGGGGAATATTTATGTTTTTTATCTTTACCGATTTTTTTTAATATTGCAATATTAGTGTACATAAATTCTAAGACACTTTGTTCCCCAATTTGATCTGAATTTCTGATAATTCACTTGCATAGCAAGGAAAATCCATTTTTTAAATTCACGCTGTATCCCACATGTAACAGGGTAGGCAGAATGTTATGCAACTCCGTTCCCATTAAGACATTCCCGTTCCTCACTTGTTTCTGAAATCTGGAGGCATTGCATATTGAGTGACAGCATAAAATATTTAATTTCCTCCAGTGGGAATCGAACTCACAAACTGTCATGTTTACAGTTGCACGCTTGTGTGTCTACGCCACGACTGTCTTGAAAATGTTATCATATCAATATTATCGTTTCGTCGCGAAAATCAAACCCACAGCTATTGCGTGTACATATGAAATATTGCCATAATATTAATGAATGGTTTTTTTATTTCCAGTTGAACAATCAACCCTAGAAAGCTTAATGCCGGAGCTGGTGAACGGGAACACAACCCACTGGCCCCGCGATAGGAGAGTGCTAAAAGCGCTATTAGAACTAAGCAGAACGGACTCTGCGCAAACCGAGCCGGAGGATTATAATGATTTGGTAAGTTATGGGATTTTAACTTTTTTTTTAATGATTGAATGTTGAATAATAATGTAACACAAAAGTAATTCAGTCTATATAATTCCGTATAGAAATGTTATAATAAGTTAGGTTTTCTGAACTATAACGCACTATTTATTCGCGCTTGGGAAGAATATAATCAGAGTAAAAAAAATCCTATGATAAAACCTGTGCAGCCATTTAAAGGTATCTCCTGGGTGGCTATGACTCGCCGACCGTATTGTGCATAGATAAATATTCACATCCTATCCCAAATAATAAATAGAATATTTTAATTTATCTATTTCTTTTTTTATTCTTCGCTCCAGCTCTCAACCGATCAGGCAATTGAAAGTGAAGACAATAATGACGCTACAGGTGATGAGAATGATGATGAAATACTTATAGATCCGAGTACGATACATGAGCTTGCGAGTCGAGGTGATGAGGATGGATTGGCTGTTTTATTGAAGGTATGTAGGGATGTTTAGTGCTCCTTTAGTTAATTTTGTCCATCTTTTTTACATTTTCGCCATTTGAAGTAGAAAAGTATATTTTTGTTGTGAATTATAATGTGGTAATTTAATTTTTAAAATTGAAGCGTTTAATTTTTTTTTAATTTAAGTAGAGCAAAGGTTTCAATGATTTAGGCTGTAGTTAGATAGTTTTGCCTTTGAGTCCGTTTAAATATTGCAAGCTCCTTTAACAATTAATTTTTAAGCACTACATTAGTAAAGAAATGTTTTTATTTTATAAGTTGGGCTAGACAAAGTGAATACCAAAATTTTTATTTGATTCCCTGCTCAAAAATCTAAATCCTTAAAATTATGGTCCTTTGCCATAATTTTAAAGATTTAAAACACCAATTACATTATTTCAAAGTTATTTATTTTTTGTCAATAGGTACCTTTTTTTAAATGGCTATTTAAGAGTTTTTAAATGTTTGGTTCTGATATCAACTCTAAAGACCAAACTATCAATATGTTTAATGTGTTTTGTAAAATCGAAAATACTAATATTATGTAATATTATAAATATACATTTGTTTGTTTCCAGCGTTACCCCGAACTAGCTCAAGCGACTGATGCCACCGGCAGCACGGCGCTCCATGCTGCGGCGCGCGCCGGGAAACCCAACACCGCGGCGCTACTATTGAAGAATGGAGCTTCTGCGGTGGCTGATGCTGATGGGTGGAGTCCACTGCGCGCTGCGGCATGGGCTGGACATGTGGAGGTGAATAGGGAAGGGGATACCAGGGATACAAAGAGAGAGGATAAAAGCAGGGGTAGGGGTGAGGAAAGGCAAAAGGGATGGGCTATTTATTGTGTCGCCGTTATTGGGCATTAATTTCAATTATAATATAAAAATTTTAAAAAAGGTTATTAACTAACACAAAATGTATAAAAGAGGGATTTATTTATATACTATTATCAAAATAGTAAGTTATATTTTTTTTATATTTGCAGGTCGTGGATGTGTTGTTGGAGCACGGCTGTGACGTAGACTGTGTTGATGCTGACAACAGAACAGCTTTGAGGTTAGCTTTGTATCCAAATTATTATATCCTATGACAGGGAAAGTGGAGAACGAAAATGTCTAAAAGGGAATTAGTGTCTTAACACTAGATTCCCAGGTTTTCTCTGCCTACTGCTATCTGTGGGATACAGCGGGAAGCTAAGAAAAAGACGTTATATGCTTCATACTTTGAACGCCAAACAATCTTCTATCTATGATAAAATTCCACAACTTGCTGTTATCCTAAAACTAATAACCTAAAAACTAATATCTGTATTAATTTATATAACCTACACTACAGTCTCAGAGTTGTGGCCGTTCCGCAGTTAGTTGTAGATGGTGATATGATTTTAAAATGGATCCTTACTCGTTATTTTTTTCTGAGTTTACTATCCGAAAACCTTTAGAAAATTTTTACGATGGCAACGACTTGTCGACAATACTTTAAGAAAATAAATAACATTTTGCTTATCTATTAGGGCAGCAGCGTGGTCCGGTCACGAGGCGGTAGTAGCTCGATTATTAGCTGGTGGTGCTCAGCCAGAACGTGCTGATGCGGAAGGCAGGACACCGTTGATGGCTGCCGCGTATATGGGACACGCTGATATAGTGCGCCTGCTGCTGGATGCTGGCGCTGGTGTTGATCATGCTGATCATGATGGTGAGTCACTTAGCTACTAATAACCACTAATAGTTAGTAATAGTTACTAATTACTTGTTTTCAAACTTTTTGTCAGGCCGTACAGCCCTCGCAGTGGCGGCGTTGTGCGCCGCGGGCAGTGCCTGCGCGGCGCTCCTTATAGAGAGGGGCGCGGATGTGAATAAGGCGGATAGGGATAGAGCAACGCCGTTATTAGTGGCTGCTTTTGAGGGACATACGTAAGTATGAGCTGGTATTTACAAGTAACTTAACACCATCCTACTTTGTTTATTTTTCATTTTATCGCTTCTGATTTCTAGTAATAGAATATATAATAACGTTTGATTATTATTTAAAATTATTTCCTGTAATTACTCTCTTTAACTTTATTCTCTTTTCACTATGACCAGAGAAACGTGCGAACTCCTACTGGAAGCTGAAGCCGACATCGAGTCGTCAGATCTGGTAGGTCGCACAGCTCTCTGGGCGGCCGCAGCAGCAGGACACGCGGCACCAGCTCGCCTGCTGCTGTTCTGGGGGGCCTGCGTTGATAACATGGACGCTGAGGGCAGGACCGTGCTGAGTGTTGCTGCTGCACAGGGTGAGATAATTGTACTGATGTTGCAATTGTAAACTTCGACCGTACATTTGTCACTTACACTACATTGACTGTCGTCAATGTAGTGTAAGTAATACAAAAAGAAAACACTGACTGACTAACTCTACATTTCACACCAATTCTGACATCAACACCTACACTGACATTAACATAGAAAGATATTGCACACAAGATAGACATTGACAACAACCATTATTTTATTATATTACTATTATTTTTTTTTAGTTTGATAATATCAATGGTATTATCAAATTGTATATTTATAATTCAAAGCGTAATAGATGAAAAAAAAATGTTTACTAATGTAAGTGTGTATTCTTTTTAACAGGTAATGTAGAAGTAGTCCGCCAGTTGCTGGACAGAGGCTTGGATGAACACCATCGTGACAATTCGGGATGGACACCATTACATTATGCGGCTTTTGAAGGTTCAAATTCAATATTTCCTTATTTCTTGGATTTTATAAATTAGACTATTTAAAAAAAAATAGATATTTAAGCTGTGTTTTTTATAACAGAGGGAAGAATTATATAGTCATCAGTGGATGTTAAAGGCCAGGCATCAATTCACAATATTACTACTCTTATTTTCTATAATATTGGTTCTTATCTATTTTTGTGGGCTAGGCAAAAATAATTTAATTTTAAATCAATCTTCCAAAATGAGAAACTTTATGACAAATTTCTAACAGATGTGTAAGAATTATGATGTAACGCGTGTCTGTGATACCTTAAATTTATATGAAAGTGTCTGAACTTAAATCATATTGCGTTCCACCTTGTTTCAGTCGAGCATTACATTCACTGATAAATATCCTTTATTGAATACATTTCTTGTTTCGTACCAGGTCATATAGAAGTATGTGAGGCCCTACTAGAAGCAGGAGCCAAAATCGACGAGGCAGATAACGATGGTAAAGGTCCCCTTTTACTAGCAGCTCAGGAAGGCCACACTCGACTTGTGGAACTACTCATAGATCAATGGGGGGCCCCCGTGGACCAGAGGGCCCATGATGGGAAGACTGCTTTGCGGTGAGTTATGTTTTTCTCTTCAGTTTCGTGCTTTATCCTGCATATTTCACGGTAGGCACATCGATAAAGAGACACCCCAACACATTTTTCGTTTTCTCCTTAAATTGAAGATGGTGCATATTGAGTCGCGGATTTCATCGCCGCATCTTGTTCAACTAAAGTAGCAAATGTTAAAAGGTCAATTCTCAATAGTCATATCGTTAGCTTAGGACAAACTTACTTTAGTTGTGTGTTCCCGGCTTAGAATAGGATCACCCTGGTACTGGTGGTGTCGTAAGAGGCGACTAAAGTACGAGTGGGAGAGTCACGCCACCAGCAATGGCGACACGCATGGGCAGACTCGACCGGATAATTACCACCCCCGGCATTTAAAACCGGCGTAAAGGCGTGGCTTTATGCCACTGCGTTTCGCATTAGGTAATGCCGGGCTCCGGGGCCCAGCCACCCCAAAAGCTGGCAACGCACCAGTAGCTCCTCTGGTGTTTCGCGGTGTCGTGGGCGGCGGTGATCACTTACTATCAGGTGACCCGTACGCTCGTTTGCCATGCTTTTACCATAAAAAAACCTTAATATTTTTCAAATATTTCTTTTTTTTTTCTTTAGTCTGGCAGCACTAGAAGGCCAATTCTCAACAGTGACATCGCTTCACACGCGAGGAGCTGATGCCGACGCGTTGGACGCAGACCGCCGCAGTACTTTGTATGTGCTGGCATTGGACAACCGACTGGCGATGGCCCGACACTTGCTGGCGTGCGGTGCCAGCGTGCACTGTAGTGATGCTGAGGTCAGTATCGTAGGATTATAGTACAATCGACGAGTCGTGGCCGCGTGATGTTAGCCTTTCTGAATTTTTAGGATGTTCAGGATGAACTTCAGGGCGGCTTATCTCCCACTCGGGAAGAAAATCAAAAGAAGAAAGATAAATGCCTTCAATCTAATCTGCGTTACAGCTAACTTCAATGCGGTTACAATTCATCGATCATATTGTATATAACAGGATATCAAGATATTAGGGGGAGACAAAAAACTAGTTAATTACGATGTATACCGCATGTAGCAGAGTAGGCAGAGGCAACCTAATGTTGAGATACTCTGTACTCTACGCATCGTCCAATATTTCGAAACATTGTGTGTTGAATGACAGAACTTAATATCGCGCAATATCTTATCTCAGGCCTTAATTAGAATACATGTATATACGAACGGAATGTTTTGAAAAAAGTTATTTACAAAAACATATATTTTTTATATAGGGTCGTACTCCACTGCACGTGTCGGCGTGGCAGGGACACACTGAAATGGTCAATTTACTTATTAAAGTTGGTAAGTAAATATATATATTTGTCAAATATAATAAATTCTGAACTATTGTGAACAATATTTTTTTCTAGTGTTTTGCTAATATTTGATATAACAAAAAGCTTTTGATTCGCCGCTCTGTTAAGTCTATCAAGTGTCAAACATCAAATGTCAAGTGTTGTTTTAAAATAGATTTTTTCAATTTCTTTTAAAGCGCCTATAGCACTTGGTATTTCCTTATCTATCACATCACACGGTTTTCCTACTGCAGCAGAGAGAGTGAGAGAGAGTGTAGAGGCTAGTGATAATTCACTTCATTCCCCATGTATTGCTGAAATTTCGAAGCATTGCGTCTTTAGCAGCGGACGCCGCGTTTTGCCTTGTTACCAGAATCAAGAAATTAAAATATCAAATAATTCAATCCCCTGAGGCCCACATCATTCGGGATTGTAACCCACAACCGTCGTGTCAGCAGTCAAACGCAATGCCCTTGGAATCGTCTATATATTTATATTGTTGTCCACCAGGTGGCGCTGCAATAGATGGTCGTGATCGCTGCTCCCGGACTGCGCTCCACGCCGCAGCATGGCGGGGGCGGAGCGCTGCGCTAAAAGCTCTATTGCAAAATGGCGCTTCGCCCTCCGCTGTTTGTACGCAGGGTGCTACGCCTTTAGGTAGAAATACTCATCAAAGTTGTTTGAATTTAAAATCGCTTAGATTAAACATTTTAAAGAACATTAAATCATTCTTCATTTCGTATCGTCGTCGTAGTGTATGTCTGTATTATTTCATACTTTGATGTGCCTTTTAAAACATATAAGTTGTGGTGGAAAATAGTTTAGATGTAAATAATATCTGCAAGTTTATCTTTTAATTTTAAATAGTTATTCTCATATCTAATTAACTGTTTAATCATATTACATATTAATTAATATAGATGTATTTACAAAAGCTGGACATATACAAAAAATGGATTTAGCCGATTTTAAACTCCAAGTCTACGATATAACAAAAATTTTCTACTAAACAAAATGTTTTGCGCTACTAACCATAAAATAACACACATATACAGGGTGGAAGAGGCAGCGCTTCTTTTACTGAAACTGCATATAGGGTAAAATATTTCAAACCCGGAGCTAAAAAAATTTATCAAGATGCCTCAACAGTTTGGACGTAGGATTTTTTTTTC
>DWGR01001893.1:0-14853 GCA_018247715.1 Heliconius burneyi | reverse complement strand
CGTTGAGTCGCAGAGGAACGGCATCTGACTTTAAATGCGAAGGAACTGTGTTCCATTTCCACTCAAGGTAAAGAAAAATATATATGTTCTCGTTTTCGTAACAATATAAAGTGTGTAGTTGAATTTCACCACGCAATCTATCTATACTTATAATAAAATCGTAATTGGGTCGGTGTCTGTACTTGTAAGATATTTAAAAAAAAGTAATTGGGAACCTTTATTAACTTAAAAGTACCCACAACAATGATTTTTAAAAATTTTGTCTGTTTGTCTGTGCGTTTGTAATCGCTAATTTCAGAATCATCGTAACCGATTTAGATGCGGTTTTCACTATTGGATTCTGGCAAGCTTCCTGCTTCCGACAAATATGCTAATTGCCGTAACAGTTATTTTATACAACTGTTTCACTGAATTGACTGAATCTTTAGTTTTCAATTTCTTTATTAATATTTCTATTTCAAGCGGGCGTAGCTCCGAATCGGCCTACTAGTACACAATAATAGCGAAAATTTAGCAGTGTGTTGGGAAACATACGTTAAGCAACGAATATTTATTTTTATATAAAACTACGTCAACTCCCATCGATGCAACGTGCGCATATATTTTTCAAACTACGCAAATTACATTGATTGAGATTGGATTTTGCTTAATTATATTTGAGGTTTCGAGGCAGAGTAAATGAATAAAATGTTTACATATATGTATAGTCCACGTATAATTGTATAGTCCACATGGGCGCAACTAGTAAGTACAGAAAACCTTTTAAAAATAAACGCAATGTCTCTAAGCTAAATATGCCATACTTTGCCTAACTTACATTAGAAATATTTCCCATATTTCAAATATACTCGTAAACATCAAACATCGTTTGCCACAACAATATTTAAACAGGTATTTTTTTAGCTATATTATATGCTGTATCCCGCAGTAGTATAGTACAGTAGGCAGAGGGAAACTGGGAACTTTCCGACCGATGTAACTGAGACACTTTCTTCCCATTAAGATACGTCCGTTCCTCACTTTCCTCCGAATTCTGGAGACATGGCGTGTTGAGTGGCGTAACTCAACGCCATACTTTTCCTCGTTACCAAAATATTCAATATTTAATTTTCTCGAGTGGGAATCGAACCCACTACCTGTCTCGCTTACAGTCACGTTTGGGCCCCATAGTCACGAGTGATAAAAAGTAAATTCTAAACAAAAAATAGACTTATCGTAAAGGAAACAAAGTCACATACTCTGCCTTGTTTAAATCAAAACAACCAATTATGAGAAAAATAAAGTAACATTGAAAATAATTACCTCAGAGGAGATATAATTTTAACTTTGGTTAACTCATTCTGCGGTTGCCGTAAAAACGGTTGATGGCTTCGCTGTCGTCGTCGTACCGAAATGTAACCACGATTTTTTCGACACCCGAAACTTAAATAAAATAAGCCTTTTCTTTGTGAAGGTTACATTCATAAATGTAATGAATTTCAATTTTTTAGCTTTACTTAGCTTGAGTTGAGGAGGTAGAGGGAACCTAGTCCTAAGTCACGCCCCCCATGTACAATTTTCGAGACATTACATGCTCAGTGGCGGAACTCAACGCAGCGCTTTGTTTTGTGACTAGAACGAGATGATGAAGATAACTCCCTGAGTGCTGCTTCACTACTAGCTGGTTTCCTGATAATAAACGCTTGAAGAAAGATTATAGCAATTATTGATGGCCATCATGACTCAGTGAAGAAGGAGGAAGGCACCTATTGATGCAAGGATTTTAGTTTTTGTTTACATAAATATGATGTTTAGAATAGAATGAAAGTGGCGTATGAAAGGGTCTTAATGGAAATGGATTTTGTTAATACTAGTTCCTAGGTTCGTATTTTTGGGGAAAGCTAAAATTAAATAAAAATAGTATCTCCTGGAAAACCTAATTTCAATTCATATAGAATAAATAAATCAAAACCACTCGCCAAGGTTTTGGATAAAGATTATTTGTTTCTAGGGTTTTATGCTCGGATCCAACTGGCCTGATCGCCCTTAATCCTATTACCAAAAGAATTAATCTAGAAAAGTAGTCCTTTATTCATTTGTGGTTCGTTAATCATTTGTACTTCGATTATTTCCTTTTTTTCCACAATAAGTAATAGTTATTGGATATACTCGTACAGTTAGTTATATAGGTTCATATAATATACTTTAATAACTTTGTATAGATATATGTATATGTATTGATGTCGTCGTGGCGCAGCGCCACAAGGGTGTGACTGTAACGTGACGGTTGAGGGTTCTTTCCTCACTCGAGGAAGTAAAATATTTATTTACGTTTATATTTCCATTTTCGCTCTGGTTTCGACGCGAAGCGCGGCTTTAGGTTCTGCCACTCAACACGCAATGCCTCCATGATTAGGCAGAACATGGGTAACGGACTGTCTTGACTCTGGGTTCCCTTTATCTACCATGCTATGTGCGGGATATAGCGTGAAGCTAAAAAAATGTATATGTATTAATGTACATTATATATATTGATTAGATATCTAAGGACTTTATAGTAACGTTTTAGCTTTCTGAATATAGACTTAATTGCGTTATTTTTTATCATCTTCTTCTCACCTGGTCAAATGGAAATAATTAAGAATTGTGTATGACGTATACGACGACCGTTCATTTATGTTATTAGTAGCTACTAGTAAAACTAAGTAAAATAAATGTTATATTTTAGCTTTTCCCGATAAATGGACTCCACCATGTTTAAAAGAATTGTTAATTTTGTACATGTAGTTCCCGACATTAGAGCGTTTAACCACACAAACTCTTCATCCTTATATTAATAAAGTACAGATAAACTAAACGCATAGTAGAGATAAAACAATGATAACAATCACTTAATGCCAATCAATCAAGCGATCGGTAGAGCGGTAGGTTTAGTTTTAATAAAGTAAATCTATTCACATCCGATTTGCGGTCAATGCTGTCGTCAAACTTGTTTGGTGATTACGCAACCATACATGGAACTAATAAATATTAATATGCTTCTAAGGGCCTTATTTACTATAAGTTAAGGTCAACGCTTTTCCCGCATACCGCTGTAGACAAAGGGAACCTAGTGTTACGACACTTCCCAGTTTCTTATTTATTTTTGAATATTGCGTATTAGTGGCGGAACTCAATTCCGCACTTTAGATACTTAAAACGTAATCGGATTCCTCTAGATCGTATTCACAACTCGCGCTTACACTCAAATGCTAACGCACTGAACCACAAATGCCTCTAATTGTAACTAGAAATAACCCCCAACTTAGATTCAAACATGCTATATTCGTATACAATGCTATACAATAAAATCTGAGCCACTACAGCATCTTATTCGCTATCGCGGTACTAAATGCAGGAACATTGCATTAAATTGAGGATGCTTTAATAGACGGTTAACTGCGCGTGACGTCATCTCATGAGATTGCTCTAACCACCTACAACTTCTACTTAGGAATAGTTGTATGTAGATATTTCTGAATTAAGGGCATGGGTTATGTAGAAGGTTATTGTTTTTGAGTTGAACCCCGATGTGGGTGTGTTTCATTTGTATTTCCATTTTCCTCGTTTTGGTAATCGAAACGCGGCGCTGAGTTCCGCCATTCAACATCTCGAAAATTTGATTGTGTGTAGGGTACGGATTGTCTTAATACTAGTTAGCCTCGGTCTATCCTGCTACCTGAGAGAAAGTTAAAGTTCCATATTATGGAAAGAATGTTTTTGGAATATTATGGAAAGAATGTTTTTGGAAATGTATAAAATTTGGCAGGAGTAGCAGGATTCGAACCGACGACCACGTCTCTCGCAAGCCAACTAAACGCCCGACCGCTGAGCCAATATATTCTTAGTTAGGTCGAAATTCTTATAACCTTGCTACAACTTGTTCTTAATGTTACTTGTTAGCATCTCTGTGGGGAGAATTTTACAAATTGTGGCTCCCCAAAAATTATGGCTTAAGATAATTTGGCAAGGGAGAGTGTTATTTATTAAACATTTTTAACAAGTATTTTTCCGCACTGTACAAGTTTTTTTTTAACTTCTTTCTAATTACAATAAACATCACTCTCACAAAATTATTTTTAACCAATTTTTTGATACCATCTTTGTACATTCACGGTGTATCAAAATCGGTTTCACGCTGCATCCCGCACATAGCAGAGTAAGCGGATAGAATCTAGTCCTAAGACACTGTTCACCACATTTCGCCGATTTTATCGAGCAACGCGTATTGAGTGGTGGAACGTAACGCCCGGCTTTTGCCCCAGAGCGAAGAGATGGAAATATAAAATAAATAATAATCCATTTCCCTAAGCGGGGATCGAACCCGTGCGCCACAATGGCCTCTATTAATAAAAACTTGTTTTAAAAAAAAGAGAAAAACAAAACACAATCTAAAACAGAATAAAATAACAATATTGTCAGTACGTACGTACCAAGTAGTCGAAATAGAACCAAAGAAGTCTATTAATCGACCCACTGTACCGTAGAAATAAGACTGATTAGATTCGGCCTAGCGAGGTTTCCCATTCAATTCGTGGCTATTGACCGCTGGAACTGTAATTTCTCATTCATTTAAGGCATTTCGCTCTAGTTCATATATATCTGTCTTTGATATACATGAAACATTATATGAACTAGAGCGAAATGCTTTAAAAGTCTAAAATGTAGATATATATAGTGGCTTACATATATTTATTTGTCTATATTTTATCCATGTATACAATACTCTACTGTTACTGACTGACAGACAATGTACAGTCGGAAATATGCGGCGTAGAGCGCTTTATTTTTAGGGAATCTTTCAGCAGTGTAGGGTACTATGAGATGACTTAACATACGATCTTTACGATAACGAGAATGTTGTTTAAGACTATTAATTTTTGTTTAGAAAATCTTAATTATTTTGTATATTAAAAATGGTCACTATAACTTTGTGAATACTTGTAAAGGTAAAATGGAAAATCTCATTTATCCGAAAATGAGAACGAAAAATTTCGAGAAATCCCCTTTTAGTGATGGAGACAACTAGTAGAGTGGGACTCCCCGAGGAAACTAAATGCAAAATTTAGCGCTTTAGTTTCTTCACTTTTGCGTTGGCTGCCCGTGTTTTAGCGATGGATGAAGTTAATATATATTTTTATCTATCTAGCTTATCGCTGTATCCCCCATATAACAAAGTAGGCAGAAGAAACCTGGGATCCTAGTGTTGAAACTCTCTGTAACCATTAAGAAAGTAACGTTCTCACTTTCCGCGGAATTCCAGAGGCTTTGCGTGTTTAGTGACGGAACTCAACGCCACGCTTTGCTTCGTTATCAGGCCGAAGATAAAAACATATTAAATGTTTAATTTGCTTGATTGAGAATGGAACCCACGACCTTCGTGACCTCCGTTAAGGGTAATTGTAAGATGCACCCGGACCACAACGGTCTCATATGTATTTAAAATATATTTTATTTATAATACTAGTAATTAGATTGCTATTAAATTATTAGAATTACAATTACAATACTATTTCTATTGTAATAATTATCCATTTAGAATAAAAAAATATATAATTTTATTGTTTCAGGTAATTGCAACCAACCTTGATGCTGTTTTGTTGTTTACAAGGAATTGACTTCAAGAAACATTGATTATTGGTTTGTTTAATTATTTTTTTATAATTTGTAGAAATTTTTCTATAAGTGAAGAGAAAATAAAAACAAGGGAAATATAAAGACATTCAGAGGCAACTGACATGTCTCCGCTCTGAAACATGCACGGCTTTGAGTTGCGCCACTCGACTCCCTCCATTTCATGTATTTTGGAAGGGGAGTAGGGACAGAGTGATTTAACATTACGTTTTGCCTAACTACCCTCATTTAAACTGGATAAAGTGTTAAGGTGAAAAATATATACGAAATATGTATATGTATAATATAAATTATATTACAATTAACTTGTTCGAATTGTCACGCTCCGTTTATTTCAAGGCAGTGAGTTCGTAAAAACAGCTGATTTAATAAACCTCTATTTTTTACTAATTGTAAGTGGTCAAGGATTCTATGTTAAAAGTGAAGTGGTGATCGTTGTGGTTTAGTGGAAACAAGTTTGATTTGCTGTAGAAATATTTATAAATAGTCAAACCATATCCTGTGGTCTTTAAAATTGAATTTTCTTAACGTAACGAAGCAAACCCGCGGCATTAAGCTCTGCCACTCAACACACAATGTGTCCAGAATTCGGCGGAAAGTGGGGGGCGGAAGTGTCTTAAAGGAAACAAAGTATCTTAACATTAGGTTCCAAGGTTCCGTCCGCCTACCTTTGAAGCTACAAAAAATAAATATATTATTATTTATATGTATTACTTCATGTATATTAATGTTTATCATAATTAATGTATACGTAAGGAACAAATAATTATGTTAATTTTAAACAAATAAGTACCAATATGAGTCAACCTAGGATATTTAACATAACTTTCGATTACATTACGTCGTTTCACTCTTAAAATTTGTAATGTTATTCCCATACTACAGTGAAAGTATCAGCATCCCTTCAAATTGCTTTTGAAACGTAACTCTACACGGGAGACTGAATTCTATTTCAAAATTAAAGCATAAATAGCACAGAAATAAAAAGAAAAACGATAACTTGTTAATTATATCTATTCCTTTGGGGTTTTGATTTGAACAAATATTGCTGTGTTTTGAATTTATACATATATAATAAAGTTGAGGCTTGTTTGTTTGTTAGAGTGCGCTAATCTCTGGAGCTAGCAGTCGGTTTTGATAACTTCTTTTTGTATATAAATTATAGAGGCCAGTCGTGGCGCAGGGGCACAAGGTGTGGCTGTAAACCGCTTGGTTGTGACTGCGATCCCTTATTCTGATTATTATTATTATTTATAGGCCGCCGTGGCGCAGCGGCACAAAGGTTTGACTGTAAGGCGACGGTTGCGCGTTCGATCCCCACTTGAGGAAGTGAAATATTTATGTACGTTTATATTTCCATTTCTTTGCTCTGATGTAGAGGCAAAGCGCGGCGTTGATATCTGCCACTCAACACGCAATGCCTCCATGAATTCGGCAGAAAGTGGGGAACGGAGTGTCTTAACACTAGGTTTCCTCTGCCTACTCTGCTGTAATCGGATTACTGCGTGTAGCTGATTATTATTTATAATATAAAATTTGAACTCAGTACAATGGAAACATAAATGAGTTTAATAGACTACGCCTAAAATGTTTATAAAAACTGTGTCAAATTTTAATTCACTTATCACATATCAAAAGGGCAAATCCCAAAAGGGACGTCAGGGTTAGAAGTACATCAGATATCCCTTTGTGTTAGGAGTAAAGTTATAATTGTGCATATGACAAAGCTCTGGATCTATTATAATATTGTGTTAAATACATTTGAATTTGAATTTTAAATTATTATTTAAAAAAGAAGTAACAAAAACTGAGAACACAAATTTTCAACAGCACATATTTAAAAGACATGATTTAATGAGCATAAACTTGATATGTTTACTAGTAGGCGTCCAAGGTACCATCAGCCACCTTCCGATTCCATCATAAGACCAGCTCGACGGTATCATATTATTTCAAGTTTCATGATGATACAACAATAAGAAGTGCGTGTAATTTTATAACATTGTTAACAGGCCAGAAAAGCGAATTAAAAACGATCTTCACACTTTTTTTCGAAAAGCAGAGAAGAACTAGGGTCAAGAGGCGAATTCGACACAATCTGTATAAATTAGAGAAGCATTAGCAATTACGAGAAAAAAAACGCCGTGCCTTGCCTCCTTACCAGACTGAAGAAAATGAAAATATTAAATATTTCATATCCTTGAATGGAAATCGAACCTACAACCCATCGCATTTCATTCATTATAGGTATATAGGTAATCGACTACATATATTGGAAGAATTGGTTGACATAAGAATGGAAAAAAATGGTTTATTAAGGTTGATGTATGCTTTGAAATTCTATTTAAGAGTAATATTATTTGTAGTACATTGATCAAATATTACTCGTAAATCTATCGTTTCTTTCTTTGTCAGTTTTTGGTCATACATGTATTTCTGAATAAATTATGAATACATGTAATCAAACAATGAATAGAGTTACATTTAGCTCAAGATACTTTTAAGTATACTTATTTTCCAAGATTCTTTTTTTCCTGAGTTACGTACATATTTCAAGTTACAGTTATTTTTCACTTATATTGTGACTATAAGGTACCCGGAAATTGTAAATAAAACAAAAAGTATTAATTTATTCATCAATATTTATTTTGTCGCCTTCAAAATAGGCCCCATTTGATGCATTACACATGTGCCAACGCTTCTTCCAATCTTCGAAACAGGTTTTATAAGCACTTTCCGCGATCTTCTTTAGCTCTCGCGTCGAATTATCTTTTATGTCTTCAATTGACTCATAACGGTGTCCTCGGAGTGGCAATTTGAGTTTAGGGAACAGGAAAAAGTCCGCCGGAGCTAGGTCTGGTGAGTACGGTGGTATTCATCGAGTTTTCAGTCTTAAATTCGGTCACGACGTGAGCTCGATGCGATGGTGCATTATCGGCAAGTCTGCCAGCGACCTTTCTCATGTCCAAAATATCAACCAAAATCAAACGAACCGACTCTCGAGAGATGTTAAGGTCTTGTGGTAGCTCTGTAACACTGGTATGAAGATTTTCGAGCACAGTTTTCTTCACAATTTCAATGTTTTCATCGGTTGAAAAGGTTGAAGGTCGTCCGCAACAAGGCAAATCTTCAAGGCTGTTTTTGAACGCTTTGTACCAATCATACACTTGTTTTTGATAAAATTGATTCACTGTAAGCCTCTCCCAACATTTTCAACGTTTCCGTACACGAAATTTTGCTTGTAACACAAAATTTAATGCAAACTCTTTATTCAATTATTGGATTCAATATAAAAATCGCCGCGCACTACTGAGGTGTGTTTACTAAACTGAGTGCTGTCAACAAACTAGTTGCCAGATCGCGCTAAAAATTGGTATCAGAGGTCAGCACAGTGCTACCAACTTACAAAAAATATGTATTTGAAAAATAGTTAACGTCTTTTAAATTGAAATTTCCGGATATCCTTATTGTCACAATATATATTTCCGGTGCGATCACGTCGCATAAAAATATAAAATTAAATTTAATAAAGTTTTATATAAAGTACTGAATCTCAGTCTTAATAAAATGGCGAAGGCTATAAATATAAAGTTTTATCCGAACTACTACTATATACCTGAAAGTTAGTCTTTAAATAAACTTCATAAAGAACTAACTTGAACAAACTCATCATAGCTATTGATGTTTTTCAATCTTGTTAATTGCATGCAGATGAATATTTTAAAAAGTGTCGTGATGCAGGACATGAGAGCCAATGGTCTAACCACCGAGGACGTTAAAGACCGTGCAAAGTGGAGTAGGCTGAGCAGGAAGGCAGACCCTGGCAATAGCCGGGATTAATACCAGGATGAATAATATTTTAAGAAGTTAAATGTTACGCTGTATTCATATCAGTGTAGGCGAAGGGAACATAGTGTTAAGTCACTCCGTTTCCTACATGTCGTCTAATTTATGAGGCAGTGCGTGATGAACTGATGAGTGGCGGAACTCAGCGCCGCGCTTTGTCATATTATAAAAGTAAGAACACCCAAAATATTTTTTAACCAGTACTTTTATTTGAATATATGAATTTCTCGTTTCAATCTGTTGATCTCTGTGTTAGAGTGTATATAACATTTTTAAATATTATTTATTATATAGATTTTTTCATCGATCGATATAAATTTATTGAAAATATTAGTTTTATGAACGCTACGGTCTGTGCCTGCCTGATGATCACTTTCATTTACCACTTCATGTTTTTATCTTTCCGCAGCATCATCGATGATGTGTTCTCAAAGACTATTCTGTTATAACTCACTCTCTTAACAAACCAGCTCGCTGTGGGTGTGAATTTTAGTAGGTTTACCATAAATATCATGTAATTTAAAATGAAAGTAAATCAAATCAATCTTAATTAAGGTTTATTATAAATAGACGAAAATTCAACATTTCCAACGTTTTCACTGAAAAAGTAATTAACTAAAGTTCTTAAGAAAATTCTAAGATTCTTTATATATAGGCTTTGAGACCAATATAAAGGGCTCGGGGGTGACCACGAGATCTTTTGATAGCGGGATGTGGTTCTTTAAAATTTGTCGAGATTGTGCTTTCTTTTGTTCTTGGCAAAGTAAATATTCCTTATCATTGAGAAATCAACGTGTATTTTTTAATATATTTCAATTTTATTCATAAGGTTTATTTTTTTAAATGAAGAAAAAGTTCACATCTTGATTAAAGGATGAAAGACAGATTTAAGGAGCGCTTAATATCTACTAGTTATTCCATAGCGTGACTCTACCACGTCACCATTTGTTTTCACCTCGCAGAATCCAGTGTTAAGACACTTCGTCCTCAACGCTCCGCCAAATTTTCGAAACATTCCGCATTGAGTGCTTGGACTCAATGCCTGGAAAGAAAAATAATAATTTTTCCAAGTACGAATTGAACTCACAATTGTCACGTATAAAGTCACGTAGTGTGCCGCTTGGCCACGACGGCCAAAGTTTAATTACAATCAAATATAAATATTCTCTAAACGAGATTAACAACCAAAATACATCTTAATTTTTTAAATTAGTTCTACTGAAATACGACTTACGTACTGAACGCACCACCAATTAATATATAATGCCACCAATGCAAATGAAAAAAAGAGTACGGAGTGTCTTAACACTACCTTCTCTCTGCCTACCTTGTTGGTATAAAGCACGAAACTGAAAAAAAATACTTTCATCTGTATTTTTTTATAAATATCGCAACAATGTTTTAACTTATTTAACACTGAGTGAGAGCACTTTCCGTTAACGTCTGCTATAGTTTTAAGTTTCAGACGCGTTTCAAGGAGCGTTACCTAATACCGTGTTAATGGATGTGAGAGGTGTGGCCTCAAATTTCAGCTTCTACCGCTGTATAGCGTCAGTATGTCTGGGATTTTTAGCCGACTGCGCGGTGTAAGGGGGGATGATGTGTTTATCAGTGTGTGTATGTGTATATGTGTTCCTATATGGGGCTGTACAGACCAACCCGGGTGACTGATTTTGATGATTCTTGCGAGAGTCAAGTCACATAGCGCTGCGTTGAACTCCGCCACCCAGTACGAGTTGCTCGTTTGACAGATAGTGAAGGACGAAGCGTTTGTTAGAAGTTTCTTAAATAGTAGGTATATCGTTATATTCTTAAAGAGTTTTCGTATCCTGCTATTCTAAATTAAAGTGCTTCATATTTCATACTTTGATGAACAGATATTTATATTTTGAAATTTATTTTTGCAGTTTTATAGTGTTTTCATATAAATTATAATAAAAAATACATCAATAAGCTTGTTTTAATTTTATTTTTTATTTCATATTCTCTATCATTTAATATGCTTACTAATATTACAACAAAGCTGATACGTTTGTTTGGTTAAAAGCGCTAATCTCAGAAACTTGGTTTGATAGTCCATTGATTACATATTATAGGTAAAGGTAGGTAGATAAAATAATTTATATATGTTATAAAGTCACCTCAGATATTTCGTATGTGTCATATGTCATACACTACTTTTAGTTATTTCCATTTGATCGGGAAGGCGAAGCCTCATAAAAGGTAATTGACAATATAAATGGAATTTCATTCGAAACGAATGTACTCGAGTTTGTTTTAATTTAACGCAGATCCATAACAGGGTACGCAAAGAGATTCTGGGAACCTAGTGTAAAAACACTCCTTCCTTTTCGTCTTTTACGCCGAATTCTATAGATATTGCGTATTGAGTGGCGGAACTCAACGCTACCATTTAATTTCTTCGGATGGGAATAGAATCCACAAACTGTCCCGCTTACAGTCGCACGCTTTTGTGTAATAATCGAATTATAATCCAATCAATCGATCATTTTATGTTCATTTTAACGTTAAAATATAAGATAGTTTATTTTATAAAAAAATATTTAAATTTTATTTCCATTTCTTCGCTCTGGTATCGAGGCAAAGGGCGGCGTTGAGTCCCGCCAATCAACACGCAATGCCTCCAGAATCCGGTGGAAAATGGGGAACGGACTGTCTTAGCACTGGTTTCCCTCTGCCTACCCTGCTGTCTGCGGGATACAGCGTGAAGCTGATTTGATATTTGATTTATTATATTCAATATTAATTTCAAACGTATAATAGCCACCCTAGTTATTAACAAATCTTATTTAATTTGTTTATTAACGCTTGAATAAATATTTTAATTACGCTTCAGAGTAATTACCTGACCGTGCTCCGTTTTTCCCTATTCGGGGCTATTTTACCTCACGCTCCTATCACACTAGCGTATTTTGTACGCTTCAAATTATTTCTACAAATTAATATTAATAGTGCAAAATATGGATTATATATATTATTTTTTTTTTGCTTTATTGCATTAGTGAACAGACAATACTTTTAACCTGGCTCCGTCTTAACAAGGAAAAGACGAGATAAAAATACTGAATTATTCCTAAATTAATATTTACTTTCAATAAATAAGGACTTTCAGAAAGAATATGTTTTGTATTTATAAAACAAAAAAAATCCTATAATAAAGTTCATAATTAGGGCACTTTTCCTTAGCGTACGAGTATATTAAGCTTGCTAGTTACGAATGTGTACTTGTTGTTTTTTTTATATAATTGAGATATTTTCTTGATCTCTCTGTTCGTTCGGTTGAATTTGGTCTTGAACTGCATTTAATAAGTCAAGACCAAGTACTATGACTATCACTAACTAAAACTAACGTTAGCACCGATATCGGAAGCGATGTGCTTAGTTTATCAGGCATTTCAATGAAACATAACTTATTTAAATTGTAAATATTTATTTGCGTTGGCGCAACTGAATTCGCACACAAGCATGGATCTCACCTATTCCGGGTAGAGTTAAATCTAACATCTTGACAATCAACCGCTGCGTCACTTAGACTTCCCACGAAGGTTGAAAGAGATGATCGGAAATTGGGGAACGTGCACTCTGCTTAACAATATTTTGATTATTAAAATAGTATTCAATTCTCAACACGATGTTTCGTGTACATTAATAATTATATTATACGCAATACATCCGTTACTATTAGTTTCATTTATGTTAGCAAATCTATTCGCAATAATCAAAGATCTTATAATTTTTAATTGCTTAATTATTCCAAAGTACTTGGTGTAATAGTATTTTTTTAGGCAATGCCGTCCCTTTGTTATTGTACGGAAGCAGCTGACGAGGCATATTTAAGTTTCATAATTTCACGATTCATCCCATGATTCAATGTATTTAGTCTTTTATATTTATTTACAAACGTTAAATATCGAGATTTTTTTATATTTTATGATTTTAAGCGTATATTGTTTGATATTATTAAAAATTCGCGTTTTATTTACAGCTAATTTGTTCTAATTGTTGATATAGAGATATGAGTTTTGTTTTCATTATATTTTTGATCAAAAAACTAACACTTTTGAGATTTTTAAATCTTTTAGAAGTTACGTATAATACTGTCATCGCTTAAGATCGTCGTCGTCGTCATCCCTTATGACTTTAGCTACTAAACCTAGATAAGTTTAGTTAACATAACGAATTACAGAAAATTGTATATCGTCTAAAACGTGCCTGCGTTTATTCGTGATTGGTATAATACTTACATATATTCATATTTATATTTCATAAATTCATTAAGTATATTAATTTTGTCAACAAACCAACAGATGTCGTTTCAGTCTCCCCATGACCATGGACCACTGTAAAGTGTTTTGAAACTTTAGGTTACTAAAAATGTATAATTCAAATATACGCGACTATTCTAGTTAAAGGGTTTTATTTAAAATGTGTCAAACTCGCGAGAATCCAAAATTGAAAACCAAAATATGTCATTATTAATATTAAATTATTTACATATTTACATTTATCAGAGCAAGAAACGAATCCATATCCACTTCCTACAGTTGTCCATCCGTTTCCAGTACACATTTCCATTCGAGTAGCCACGACAACGTCAAAATGATAGGCGTTTCAATTGCAATTATTTCGCAGTCGAGCATATCACATAGCAGTTAGACATACTAGATTAATTCACCAGTTCCTAGCAAGATTTATAAGTGACGGACCAACATACTCGTACAGTATGAAATGTATCGTGAAATACGTTTACGTAACAATGGCGTGCGTTACATGCATTTAGTTATATGGAGCGGTTGGATTAAGTTATGAGGGTTCGCGTTTAGATCGATACATAAAGAGAGTAAAGTGTTTGGTCTCACAAGGCTTAATCTTGAGTGCCAAGTAGTATTGAGAGACTTGGCTGTAGTTGTAGGGAAAATGGGAAAAGGGAAAATGTTACAAGTTCGGTTGTAATTATGAATATTATTCATAAAATTTCCCATTTTTTTAAATTATGATATCGTATTGCCTGTTTTGATTGAAAATTGAACTGCTTTTAACTTAAAATGTGTTAATAGTGTCTCGTAAGATTGAATAATGACGAAATTTTCTATTCATAATCTGATTATATTTCCAGAAATATCAAAATTACCAGTAATTTTGTATAAAATTTTGTTTTCTTTCCCAAATTAAGTTATAATTATATTAAAAAGTATACATGTCAATTTATTGTACGTTTTTACTTAAGCCAAATCGAAGAAAGTGTTTCATTCGGTCTAATGCGGCGCGTGTCTTACTACGAGTATTTCCGAGTGAGTTACAATTGCATCACTAAAGTCCTACATGCGTGCAAAT
>DWGR01001892.1:0-14858 GCA_018247715.1 Heliconius burneyi | reverse complement strand
ACATACATACGTGTCCAGTACGATTTTTTTTCTTATGAAATATGAATATCTCATTGTTAACATTACATGTTGAGTAGTGGAACTCTACACCGCACTTTGCCACGTTACCTGAGCAAAGAAATGAAAATATAAAATATTTAATTTGCTCGAGTGGGCATTGAACCTACAACCTGTTGCATTTACACTCGCGTGCCTGTGCCCCTGCGCCACGACTGGCCCCAATATGTAATTACTGAAAATAATTTATGTAGAATATCGTACTCAAATAGTGATGTTTCACGTCAAAGTGACGTATTTAGAACGTATTTAACTGAAGGCAATTGTTGTGAGTTTGAGTCCCACTCGAGAATATTGATTCTTGAGTAGAATTACGCATACTCCTTGTGTTTGTTTTAACCATATTACGATTTACCGGTCTATTTGGACGGACTTCTTTGATGGTTTCCGCTACATAAAATACTAATATCTGTTTGGCAATGACTGAAAATTAAAAAAATATTCATATTTCTTATATTTCTTCATTAATATGCCATAGAGTCGATCGTGACGCAAGGGCCCACGTGTAAGACTGTGATTGAAAATGGGAATCAGGGTGTCTTAACATTAGGCTCCCTCTACCTAGATATGCAAGATTGTTATGTGCGTGATACAGGTGAAGCTGTTTTTTTATGTATACATTTATATGTGTAAGTGTAGAAAAAAATATAATTAAAAAACGAAGGTATTTAAAGAATGTTTTGTATAATTATCAATGTTGGTATGTCGGTCAACCTTAAATTGGAAAGCGTTATTTCACTACAATTAAAGCACGTGGCCAAGTGAAGGTGCCAATAACCTTTCGTGTCTCATCAATCAGGGCATCGACACGCCCTAAAACGTATTTAGTAGTAATGTCGTAACAAAGCCGCCTAACTACAAACATACATTTGCATAAAGAACTAAATATATAACTTCCATTCTTGCTTGTAAATAGTAATATACATATTTATTCAATGAATTAAGTAATAAAACAAAATTAAATTGTTGTCTTAAGCAATGTAACAAGTAGTGAAACAATCCCGTCGTGGCGTAGAAGCACATGCGTGGGTCTGTAAACGCGACAGTTGCCGGTTCGATACCCAATCGGGAGGATGAAATATTTAATATTTACATTTCCTCGCTTTGGTAACGAGGCAGATGTAAACGGGATGTCTAAAAACTAGGTTTACACGTTCCCTCTGACTACCCGGGACTATGTGCGGGATACACAAAAAAAATGTTGAGTTCTTCCACTTAAAACGCAAACTTATTCCAAAAATTCGGCGGAAGCTATGGTCTATTCGGAAATACAGGTGAAACTGTAAAAACTAAGAAATGAGGACACAGGTCTGCAAAATTACATTAATTCTACTTAAAATGAAGTGGGCTTCACAATTTAAGTGAAAGCACGCAGCATCCAGTAACCGTTTTTCTTACAGAATTTCAACCATACTGTAAAACTATAGTTTTGTTTCCTATACATTTTTTATATATCGTAGATTTTTATAAATACTGTAGGGTTTTTATTAAATCTGTTTAAAAATGCATTCTCATAAATATCGAACGGATTAAGAGGTTAATGTCCAATAAAAAAGCATGTTTATCTTTTGAAAATCTTCTTTATAGGCGTTTACGCCCTTCGAGCTTATGTGTAACGTCACTTGAACTGAAATGTATTATTGCGATTGTTGTGTATGAGGCCACTCGTGGTGCAGGGGCACGAAGTGTGACTGTAAACGACAGGCTGTGGGTTCGATTCTCACTAGGGGCAATTAATTATTTCTATGAATTTCATTTCTTCGCTCTGGTGTCGAGGCAAAGCGCGGCGTTGAGTTCTGACACTCAATACGCAACGCCTCCAGAATTCGGTAGAAAGTGGGGAACGGAGTGTCTTAACACTAGACACCATCTGCCTTCCCTGCTGTCTGCTGGATACAGGGTGAAGCTGATTTATTTTACGATTTTTAAACCCATAATGGACAGATAATAATGTTCTTGAGACAAAGACCTTCACTTTTAAATATTTACGTGCACTGTACGTAGTTTTGTGCGTTGTGGGAAGATTTGACAACGACGTGAAGTCATCACTGTACACACTACGTCACACATTACTCATTTAAATAATACTATTGTTTGCCAAGACACAAATCATGAGAAAGAATCTTAAAATTAGAAATGATTATTTGAAACGCCTATCACCTATCATTTAATATAAAAAATATTATAAGGACAGAAGTGGGATCAAACCATTATGTAATTTAAAATACCTTTATTTATTTATATACATTTTTATTAGTGTATATAAAATGAGAACAGGCACAGAGTAATTGATTTGTCATTCAAAAGGGAGTATAATATAAAAAATGTAGAGTATAAATAATTTAATAAAAAAAAATCAAATAAGTTTTTTCCTCTAATAGACAAATTGTGATAGTTTTTTATTAGTATGAACCTGTGGACATGTATCCAAGTACTTTCTGCCGAATTCCGAATGCTGAATCGAGGCATTGCGTGTTCAGTAATGGAACTCGACGTCATAACGAAAATATTTATAAATATTCCTTCCTCCAATTAGGAATCGATCCCACGACCGTCGCATTACAATCACACGCTTGCAACGAGGACGTCGATTTCTTCTTATAATTTGAATATGATTTGAATTCAAATCCACTATTACGTCCTAATAATGCATGCCAACTGCGCTTTAGCACAATGTGCAACAGCTGGAGCAACAATAAATATCGTATTCCAGAAAACAGAGAGATTTTGTGAAAATTACGACACGAAACATTTTTATTATTATTGTAGCGATTTCTGCGGCCGTTCAATTTTATTATCTTAATTTACAACTGTCGGCTTAAGCTTTATGTAGTAAGCGAAAAATGTGAAAATTTCAAATTCAAAATATTCTTCTATGAACATATAAAAAAAGGTACCTACCACCGGTTCGGAAGGCAGTTCTGCTGAGAAGAGCCGGCAAGAAATTCAACTTTGAGAATTTCTCTATATTTCAGAAACCCTTGGACGTACATATGTTTGATTTCTAAGTATCGCTCATCTACAGTACATTAGTAAGTAATAATTGACAATTTAGTGGTTCACCTCCTAGAGAAACAAAGAGAGAGTCAAAGATTTTCTTATTTTCTTACATTTCTCATAGTTACCTACATGGGTATTGAAATATGGGAGGACTAGTGGGCCATGTTTAACCCAAAAATGTTTGGTGCCTATCCCAGTAACAAAATTAAGCCTTAAATATAAAATACCATCGTATAGCTTCCATATCAAGTGATTGATGTAAGTAGAGAAAACTTAATGTTAATACACTCCGCCACTCACAGGCAGTCACGTAGTGCTTGCTTTTATTCAAGGACAGAGAACCCTCTTCCCTACCCAACCGATGTCGCTGTAAAAGCCAATAAGGCTAACAGCATTAATATTTTCAGTTATGTATATTCCATGCTTACATTTTATTCTGATTGTGTATTAAATGGCAGAACGGCTCGATAAAAATAAATGATTCCTCAATGACTTCTCGAGACTTGAACTCACACAACATAACAGTCAAACGGTTATTTTACTGCGCCAATGGGACTTAATGACGGCCTCGTTCTTGTTACATCTACTGATGTAAAAACTAATTATATAATTCTAAATAATTATATTTTTGTATATATATATCACTATATCTCACATAGCCCTTCTTATTTTCTTTCTAGTTTTTGTAAAATACTCGTATATATATTTGGAAAAATGATTTAATAATTTAATTTTAAAGTAAATTTAAACATTATAAGAAGATTCTAAAGGATTTAAATCGCAATACAAACTGAATCAGAGTAGTCACGGGTGAGCAGTTCTCATAATACAATTAGTATAAGACTATCGTTATGCAACGCGTCGCGAATAAACCGCCCGATTTTATAAATAGGCCTTTGATAGTTCGTTTCATTATTCAAAAGTTTCTTCAACACGATTTATTGCACATTTATGTCACCAGCGACGATTATTTGAATGATTTTAACAAAGAGTGCTGTTTGTAGATATAAATATTTATTTTGTTATGTCTTAGATATTATGCATTTCGTTTCCAGTCCGCTCGACGGCCGCAAGACGAGGTTCGAGTCCCCTTACAGTTGTCAACTTCCTCACAGGCAGCCACTTAGTGCTTGCATTTCTTCAGGGACAGAGTACCGTTTTCCCTACCCAATCGGTGTCGCTGTGAAAGCCAATAAGGCTAACAGCATTAACCTCATGTTCAAAAAAATCTTCAATTTTTATTCAGAGCCATGTGTTAAGTCACTCTCCTGTCCAATGGAAAATTCTAGAGGCATTGCGTGTTGAGTGGCGGAACTCAATGTCTCGCTTTGGCTCAACACCGGAGCGAAAAATGAAAATATTAAATATTTCAGTTCTTCAAATGGGAATTAAACCCACTACCTGTCGCGTTTACAGTCGCACACTTGTCCTTCTCGCTCACGAGTGGCGTTTACACAAGATGATGTTTAATAATTGGCTGAATTTTATTTTCACCTTCACGTGTCATTTTGTTGGAAGGCAGAATACGTAACAGTACTGACACAATGCTTCGTTTTCTTTTGTTCTAGAGAAATTATAAAGTAATTTACTATTATCGCGATTTTTTTTCGAACATGAAAAAATATCTCTGTCCTGTGTGTGAGGAAGTCGACGACTGTAAGGGCGCCCCCTGAACTATTTTCGCTAAAAAATACCGAAAATAATAAAAAAATTGTAGGTAGGTAGGTAGCAAATATCTATTTGATTCGAATCGGTAGCTCTAAAACTTACTGTAAGGCGCAATGTTACTTTGTAGGGGATATTCAACTAACATTGTATGCAGCATCCAAAATTTTATACATACATAGAATGCATCTGCATAAGTACATCAATATCCAGATATATCTATGTTTTTAAATAGAAAATTTAAATTTAAAATATAAAAGAAACACAAAATCAAAAGGTTAGTTAGGAAATGTGGCTTAGCAAAGGTGGGTGGGTTAGTTAACTTTATATTTAAAAGTAGCCTTTTTTATCTTGGTCTTATGTGGAGATCATATTGGTGAAGATGCATAAGCGTGCAACTGTAAATGCGACGGTTGTGAATTATATTCCCATTCGAACTCTGGTAACAAGTCAAAACGCGGTGCGACAATGCTTCAAGAATTCGGCGGAAAGTGGGGACCGGAAGCGTTTAATGGAAACAGAGTGCTATGTGCGGGATACAGCGTCCAGCTAAAAGAAGAATATACGTAGGATTACAAGAATTTTGTAAAGCAGATCAATATTCTTTTGTTACCAACGATTGAATCATTGCTATAACGATTTTAATTTCAACAAAAAGATCCGTAAACTCCATTATTATTAACAAAGAATTTGTCATATTTTTTTTCATTATACGAGTAAGTACATTGGCCGGTGGCTAATCCCGTACATTTAGGTCGAACGTAAAATTGCTATAACGACGCCTGTGACGCGTTCTCCATGCTACAGAGTAACAGGGATAAAAGCTCTAAATCTTAAACTTTTAGAGATAATTGTTATAATGTAATAAAGATTATATGAAAGCTTTTAAATAAATCCTTTTTTTTTAATATAAATTTAATCTGAAGTAAACTTTGTATGAAGATATATCTAATATGAAAGCAAAGAAGATAAGATATTTTTAGATTTTCTTAGGGTTCCGTAACTCTTAAGGAAAAAGCTGTCAAATGCATGTTGAATTCTTCCACCGAGTGCTCCGTACCAATATCAGGATTGCAGATCAACGGATATATCATCTTATAAAAGTTGATAAAATTAAGTTTGCGGTCTGGCCTTGTCACTCAATTTGCATGAAATGTAAATGCTGGTTGATTTTCTGTGCTCTCTTTGGAGCAAAAAACAAAGAAATAAGGGGAGACAATTACAAATAAAGGAAAAAACTCGGATTATGTAGGTATATTTGAAAATAATCTCGTTCCTCTCTGTCTCTCTGTCTGTCTTAGTGGAAACGGGAAACAAGAATAAAAAATCTAGTAACAAGAAAGATTATCGAATTCATAAAATTTCTTTGCCTAAATGATACATTAATACATGAAAGAAATATTATGAAAAGAAGAATTATGGAAACAAAAGCTTAGACTAATATATGGGGCCGTTATTTAAAAAAAACCATATATCTTAGTAGCATAAATATATATAGCAAATTAAAAGTCGCTCCAGTTCTTCAAATTAAATTTGTAACGCTACATGGGGAGATTGGTCTATTTTTTTTTCACTTTACATCTGTTAAGTCGTATTTTTAGAATGCAATCCTAAGGAAGGAAGTTAGTCATATGTGTCATTGACCTCCGAGTCACTTTCCTGTCGAATTAGTTGTGCTGTTTGGATCCCGACATATTAATTTACACTGAATTTCATCAACTATAAGTGAGGCCTTCGTGGCACCGCGGTTGTGGGTTCGATCCCTACTCGAGGAAGTAAAATATTTATAAATGTAACATTATATATATTTCCATTTTGACTCTCTGGTGTCGAGGCAAAGCGCGGCGTTGAGTTCTGAAACTCAACACGCAATGCCTCCAGAATTCAGCAGAAAGAGAGGAACGGGATGTCTTAACACTAGGTACCCTCTGCCTACCCTTCTGTGTACGGGATACAGCGTGAAGCTGAAAGATAAATGGAGGTGAAATATAAAATGTTGTGTTTAACTTTGTAATATAAGATATACGTTTTAGCCCGCAGGGTTGGCACAAAGAATCTATTGTCAAGACACTCCGGTTTCCACATATAGAACCGTACATCATCAATTATACTACATGTACGAATTACGTATTATTATTTGGAGGAATTATTTTTTTAATATGTACGAGTATGTCACCACAGTGTAGTTACATATAGAATTTCTGTTTTTACCACTTGTAATGTGAATATATAAAATTTTATTAGTGCCTAAAGTATGTGTACGTCTCGGCTATTATTGTAGATTGTATGTTTGTCTTTGTTATAAAATTAAAGGGACAGTATATATATTAAGGCGTCGGACTGTGTGGCGCACAACCAACTTTAAAAAGGACGACCACGACCGCTCTGTCAAGAGCGAAACGATAAAGAAAAAGAAGAATATAAGAAGTAAAAATACGGTTCTAAAGTACGCCCTAATATATGCAATGTTTTCTCAAATATAAAGGCAGAAGAACCTAGAAAAAATTACCCATGTCCACTACGGATTACTGCAAATTGTTCGAAATAACGTCGGAAGAAGAATATAAGAAGAAAAACTACGGTGCTAAAGTACGCCATAATATATGCAATGTTTTCTCAAATGAAAAGGCAAAAAACGTTGAAAAAATTACCCATGACCTTTAAGGATTACTGCAAACTATTCGAAACGACGTTGGATTTCGAAAAATCTATATTATACCTAAACATACGCGATTAATCCGGTTAAAGAGTTTTAATTTAAAATGTATAAAAATACCAAAGATCTTGTAATGGTGAAAGATAAAAAACATAAAAAATAAATGTAACACAAATGCCGAAGATAACAAGTATTTTAGATATCATAAGAAGTGAACAGTGAGGGTGAATGTTAAACCATATAATTGTCTCGGTCTGATTAAGATGCTACCATGGCTTAGGCGTTATGATTCATATTGCTCTACATTCTATAAAAGAGCAAAAATTGCTTTTTTGTATAGAATTTTAAGTACTTTATTAGGTTGATGTAGCATTTTTTATGGTTTATCATCTTTTTTAATAGATACGCAATTTTGATTCAGATTTATTTATTAATTTAAAAGAATTTTAATCTTTATATATAATAAAACAGTAAAAATATTTTGTTTGTACATTTTGTATTTTTGACTGGAAAAAATAATAGAAAGCAAAAAATTTTTTTATATCTTGTCTGTCTGTCTGTATGTAACAGATCACGCTAATCTCCGAAAGTACTGACTTTTACTAATTGCTTTGTTTTAACTCAACTTAACATCTAAAGTTTGTTTCATCAAAATCGGTTCATTATAAAAAACTTATCGGCATTTGAATGAACTCAAGGCATGAGTTTGCCTGCAAATATAAAGCTATCCATGTCTATACTTATACTCATAATAAATCTGTATTTGTTTGTGATAAATTTGTATTTTAAACCAACTTTCAAAACAAGGAGAGGGTTCTCAATTAAATATTTTCGATTCGATATTCGATTAATTATTTTGGATTCGATTCCGATATTGTATTCAATTTGGGTATTTTTTGTAATATGCAATCATTACAGTTATTTTACAAAGAATATTATAAATCCTTACCCAAATCAATAATTTAACTTTTGAGGCTGTTTCTGAACGAGTAAATTAAATTAGTCATTGACATCAACACATATGTCTGTCAGTCAATTCTGTTTATTAAATGAATAATCATGTAGTTCAAGCGGGCGAAGCCGCTGGCAGGCCGCTAGTGTAAAATAAAAGTAAATAATTTCTAAGCTTTTGATTGTTGGCTACTGTATACTGTATATGTTACTTCTACGAATCAAAATGTTTTGCTGCAGTTAAGTGCTTATATTCGCAGAAGCCTCGTATCGTGCAGTTGTACTTTAAACACATTAAAGTACATTTTACCATGACTTACATTATTCTCAAGATTTGCAAAATTATTCTAAATTAATATAAATAACAATATTGTAAATAGTGGATACTGATGAGTACTAAAATTCAACATTGCATTTTGTTTAACTATGCTTACTTTAGATTTAGAATCTGAATCCACTACCATCATGATATACGTCATCATATGTATAACATATATGTACAACCCAAATGATTGCGATGATACTTTAGAATACCCTAAACTAGCAATATTTAATTAAGAAAAATCTTTCTTATCGGATAGTCCATTTATCGAGAAGGCTATAGTCTATTACGTAAATCGTTTCGATGTAACCTACTGTAACGACTGATGGTCAGAGTTACTTCGAATGTTATGTCTTTCTCCATTTGACCACACGGGCGAAGCACAAATTAATATCGTGGTCTTTCTCCAGTTGACCACGCGGGTGAAGCATTAATTAATGTAATTTACTTCACAACTATTTATATAAAGTAGGTTGATATTGAATTTCCACAGCCAATTAATATTACGTCTAAGAGTAATTAAGGCAATTAACTAATTAGATTTGAAAGTACATTTAATCTGTATCCAATCCGACTGGCTAATCGCTAAGTTTAGGATTAGGAAGCTCTAGTTTAAATGGGGCGCGGCAGGTGTTAACTATTTATTAGGTGTTATAATATAGACTTAATATTAATTAAAAATAAATGAATGTATCACGTATACAGCAGGAAAGGAAATCCTAGTGTTAAGACACTCTCTACTTTCCGCCAATTTTTTCGAGGCATTGCGTATTGAGTGGCAAAACTCAATGCCGGGCTTTTTTGCCTTGTTGCCAGGGTGAAGAAATTAAAATATTAATAAATAATAATTAATTCCCTATAGTGGTTATTGAACCCACAATCGTCGTATTACAGTCTCAACCTTGTGCCCCTACCATGACGGTGCAGGGGCAAAATATTAAATTATCGATAATAGTCTCTAATGAGATGATTTTTAGTATAAATGTATTGAAAATCATAAAATTAGTACAATATGTAAAAATATTCTTAATTAACATTCTTTCATATAAAACTTGCAACTAGTTGTCTATGACGATATAACGACACGTTCCAATTGCGCTACAGTGGCGTCAAATATTTAAATATAACTCTTGACTTTTGCACAAACATTAGAGAATTTGGAACATTTTAACAAAATAAAAAATCCTTTTATAATTTATATATATTCAATAATCATAACATTAAAAAAATATATAATAAAATATTAGCTTAAATGCCCAATTGCCCAAGCCCGTCCCAAAGCAAGCAGATCACCTCGACATTGGCGGCCCGAGCGTCGCGACGCGCTATTTCTGTTCGCGCTGCCGCACCGTTTTTCATCTTATTCATCGTGCATGACAAAAGATATTCGTAAACAATCGTTATAACTTTTTGCTATAATATTTGTTATATTAAATACTAAATTACTTATTAATTTTTTAATATATTATAGTGAAAGTTAGAATTAGAATTTGTAATGGAACCAGAAACACAGTATTTTGAATAGACACACACCTTAGCAAGCTACGCAGAGAAACTTTGGGATCCTGGGTTAAGATGCCGTTCTCCATTAACACAATTCCAATTCTAACTTTCCACCGAATTTTTGAGGCACTGCCTGTTTTTGAGTGGTGGAACTCAATACCGCGCTTTCCCTCTTTTCCAGTGGAAAGTGAAAATCGAACCATAACCGTCGCGTTTACAGTCACACTTTTGCGCCTCTGTGCCAAGACGGCTTCAAGATCACGCTCGTCTCTGGTCTGTAAAATTACATATGAGTCAATATATAAATAAATAAATAATAACAAGGGTGCCTTTGTGTAAATATAATATTCTAATGTAGGTAGGTACATATAAATAACTCACGGATTTGTAGATGATATAGAGCTTCTAGATACAACTGCCTCTAATGCATTAAATTTACGAGCCTTATAAATAACATGCGCGTTGCCATTTTATCTATTTTCAGCTTAATTTAAATTGATATTAATCACAATATATAAATATTTTTAGGTTGCAGAACTTAACGTCGTGTTAACCTTAACAACATTCAGGCAGATAAAGGCAAGATAACCTTATAAGGTTTTTTAGTGTTGAGGCCGTTGTGGGGCAGGGTTACAAGCATGAGACTGTAAGCGCATCGACTGTGGGTTTGATTCCTGTCTGGGTTAATTAATTATTACTAATTAATATTTTCAATTCTTCGTTCTGATATCAAGGCAAAGTTAAGCGTTGAGTTCTGCTATTAGTCTTCTCTTTTTGTAGACATGCATATGTTAATCAAAAAATAACAACTAAAGTCAATTAAAAAATATTGAAAAAATAATCATCTTTATAGGCAAATGTTTGTAAATAAAATATTCTAGTTGCTTGATTGTGTTTATATAAGGAGGAGCTTTGGGTTAACTGTCTAAAATGGGTTGGTGGTGATGGTGGCATATATTCAGATAAGCCTCCCATAATGTGGTGGTTCAAAATGTGAAATTAAATAATATAATTTTTTAATTTTTTTCTCATTTTCTTCACTTAAGGAATGTCATTCTTAAGAATGACACATTCGTGTTTTAAACACATAAATAAAACGCAGGATGTAAAAATATTTAATAATAAAACAAATGAACAGATTTTCAGCGACATTGAAAAAAAGCTTTATCGAGTCAAAGAACCTATTAACATTTTAGAATTTTTAAAGTGAATCATTGTGTTTGTGTTTATATAGATTTTACGATGTGTACATAATCATTTCTAATATGTATTTAGATTAATAATTTTTCTAGTAAGAAATTAAGATTGTTTTTTTTATAAATTCTTTTATTCGTGTACTTAGTTATTCATAAATATGCCTTGTTATTTGAGGCAATTCCCTATTTTTTCTGTCTTCTTATTTAAAGGTCATTCATTGGTTCATCTAAAAAAAATGTGGTGGAAAATTATAAAAATTGAAAACTAGTGAAATGATCTCGCAATAATTAAAAATATTATTGTTACTCTTGGAATGATAATATGAAATGTTTATAAAATGTATTTTTGGCTTTGTGCAAGCAAGTATAGATTAAACGCCTTAGGTTCAAAATATTTAACTCATTGTTTTTATAATATTTCCGTGATATTTCGTAATGAGTGGCGGAACTCAACGCCGCGCTTGATATTGTTCCAAAGCGAAGAAATGAATCGTAAATGTCATGTGTACAATCAGATGCTGTGCCGCTGCGCCACTATGGCCACTTTCCTTTTAAGAATAATGACAATAATAATTTGTTCTCGCAAAATTTTACCTTCCCGCTAAGATGAAGGCTCAATGGTGACCTTATAACTAAACGCGGAATAATTAAATCTAAATATACCAACACGATATTCAATTTGTAACAGGAATGACACTTCATGGCGTATAAACACAAATATAATTTAAAACGAAAATCACCTTTGACTACCGCGGAAATGTAATATAACGTAATTACCATATCTTGCACAGTTGGCAAGAAAATGTTAATTAATAAAATTATTATTATATTTGGTAAAACAAACGATTTAAATTCATTATAAATAAATAGTGTCTTAACTCTAGATTAACACTAGGCAGGCATATAAAAAGTTGAGTGAGGCGTGCGACAGTAAACGCGACGATAGATGGTTCGATTTCCACGTGGGCGATTAAAATGTTTAACATTTTCATTTTGTCGTTCTGGTAACAAGGCAAAACGCGACGTTAAGTTCCGTCGCTCGACACGCAATGCCTCAAGAATTCTGTGGAAGTGTAGGGCGAAAGTGTCTTAATGGGTACGAAGTGTCTTTACTCTAGATTCCTATGTGCCGGATACAACGTAATAACTAAGCAAATATAAAGTTAGTTCTTTTCACACAAATTAAAAATATACCGTCATGTATATTGTCCTCATTCGAGGAAGTGAAATATTTATTTACGTTTATATTTCCATTTCTTCGCTCTAGTGTCGAGATGCGACGTTGAGTTCTGCCACTCAACATGTAACGCATACAGCATTCGGCACATAGTGGGGAATGGAGTGTTGTTAACACTTGGTTTCCTCTGCCTACCATGCTACGTGCGGGATACAGTGTGAAGCTAATTTGTTTTTTGGAGTGAAGCGAGCGGAGCGTTCCACTGGAGACTTTTTACACTCTTTGTCACCAATAGGCTCCCAAACGGCTTGACCGATTCAAATGAAAATTTGCTAACATATAGATTAAAAAACTAAAAATTCAATGGAAATTCCTGTAAGCAGGCCACCTCCACGTGGTCTCCTCTGGGTAACGCTAGGCGCCAGCTATAGATACCGATCACGTGATTAATGTAACTATAATTGACTTTAGAAAACAATTGAAGCTCGCTTCGCTCAACATGTGAACCGGTTCGCGACCCTAGTGTATATTTAGTATGGCTTTACAATAACCTCTACAATATGAATATTCCTTCAACTGGAAATCGCACCCACACCTATATGCCCGAAGTATGCCGCTTTCTAACTCCTCTACTAAAATGCATCTGTTATGTCAAAAGACATTACCGTTATGTTGCAGCATATATCTCAGTAATTTAGAATGATTACTTCCCAGAAGTAAATAAATAAGGAAATAATGACTGTCAACATTTTCTATATAGTTAATGTCTAAAGTTGTTTATAACATTATCTTTGCGAAGAAACTTTGTTAAACTATAATTATACGAGTATATAATACGCTAAATATGTTATTTAATAGTGTCACTAAGTACATTCTATTTGTCGATAAATTCTAAAAATATAAATGAAAAAATAAATTGTATCTTCAGGTATTTTTCCGGAAATTTCAGGGTAGGCAGTGGAAGCACTTTTCGGAAAATGGAGATTGTGGTTAAGTTGGTAGCATTGGTTTCACTCACAAGTGAATTTCACAGTACTGTTTGATGTAAGATGATATTTTATATAATAATTTATAATGTTATAAAAAATCATTACATAAACGTTTAAAATATTTATTGTTGGTGTATCTATTTTTGGTGAGATTTGCGTAAAATGTTAATAAACTGGGTCAAACGTGATGTAACTATATTTAATTAGCTACTGCTGTTTTATTTTGGTTGAATTATTGACGTAGTAGCATTACACATCTTTTGCTTTACATTCTTATAATTTTAGCAATTTGTGATAAATTGCCGATAAAAGTAAAAAAAATCAACTTTAAGCTGTACCCTGCACACAGCAGGGTAGGAATAGGGAACCTAGTTTTTAAGACATTCTGTTTTCTACCTTCTGCCGCATTGTCTGTTGAGTGGCAACAATAAACGGCGCGCTTTGCCTCAACACCAGAGCGAAGAAATGAAAATAATAATTTCCATTCCTCGAGTGGGGATCGAACCCATAACCGTCACGTTACAGCCACACCCTTGTGCCGCTGCTCAGCCCAAAGAATCATACAAAAAAAATTAAATTAATCTCAGGACGAAATAAATAACTGAAATAAATAATAGAAGATCTAATGCCTTAAGGTTTGGATGTATTACTAGGGTGTTTTCCAAAAGCCAATTCAATCATCATAAAGATTAGCCTTTATAACATATCTACCGTTTTACCATATTTTGGTGTTAAATGGAGGAACCTATATATAAATGTCAATTAGAAAAATGTTATATCTATTTATGTCAAAAGAAATTACATATATAAAAAAAACAAAATATAAACCAACAAATCTATACAGAATTTACTAATAATAAACATTGCAAACATCAATTAATTTAATGGCAAAGACGTTATGAGCGTGTCTCGCATATAGCAGAGGACCCCTAATTCCTAATACACTCTGTTCTCCACGCACCTCTCAATTTCGACACATTTAAAGAAGCGGGACTCAACGCTGTATTTGTTAACTTGCCAGACCGAAGAAAAAAAATATTAATTTCTTCAAACGAAAATTAAACCCACAAATATCTAATTTACAATCACAAGTTGCACCGCTGCACCAAGACGACTCACATCGATATTTCCATTTCACAGTGATACGTATATAAAAGGGTCATCGTCCACATCGTAAAGCCAAAACATCAATTCGCAGAGCGATAGCCGGCGGCATTCGTGCTATATTTCTCGCCAACGAATTGTCCGTCCGTCCGTCCGTATTTAATTATATCCGCTCCGGCTTCGTCCCATTTTCGCATCGCCGAAAAACGTTACGACAAGCTTCCGCGATCTGACGCTG